>JACYFI010000799.1:0-12879 GCA_020975735.1 Ophiocordyceps xuefengensis
AAGGAGGCTTGCCGTACACTTCCACCTAAAGCTGTATCCTTGTCTTACACCCCATGCATATCCTTTGCACCCTGCTTCGTAAACTAAAAGCCGCAAAGTGGTTACCAGAATGCCGGGATACAGGTACAAGCTGCCCCTTCTAGTAGTATAAAACTATTTATTAAATACTGAAAAGTATTAAACCGTAACTAAAAATCGGTTCTAGATTCAACATAGCATAGTAAATGCTTTTAAATTTTGGTTTAACGATTAAAATAAAAATCGTATTAGTAATAACCCATATTTTTTATAAAATTATGACCACAATTAAACACGCCTTTTTATTATATAATGAAATTGTATTTGCTTTTGCCTTAATAGTATAGTGTCCATACAATTAATCCTAAATATATACTTGACCAAGTGAATATCGTTTATTCTTACACGTACTGTTTTATTAATTAAATATAATATAAATATACAGTTATAAGTATAAATACTAATAAGTGATTAGTTATTTAACGTCTATATATTTAGAGTAGTAATAATATACTACTTATGTTTCTACATTATTTTACAGAAATAATTATAAGCCCCTTAGAGGTAATTTGGAAAGTAAGAGAAATATTAAATTTAGTAAGTCTTAGTGTAACTTTACATTTTATTCTTTAACAAATATAGTGATTTTTTACTTAATTAATCTGGGGGTTTAATAATTATTTTAAAATCTTTAAGCTTAGTTGCAACTAACTTAATAAAATTAGTAAAGTAACCAATTGATCTTAATAGCTCAAGGAATTTCTCTATACGAACAAATAACAATTATAGTTACCCAATCAAATAAATGCTAGAAATGACAAATTTATTTCCCCTTTCTATATAACTTTATTTTGTCTTCATATTAATAAATAATTTAACAGAATGGTGATCTTACAGTTTTGCGAATCTACAGGCTCATTATTGCTTTAACATTTGCTCTTATTTTACTTAGTATTGGGGCAACATTTTAGGGTTTCCAGAAAACATGGTTTAAAAGTTTTTTCGATTACCTAGGTCCCCGGCAGGTTGCCCTTTTCAGGTCTTTTACTTTCATTAGTTACTGATTGAATTGCATCAAGTTATCTTGCACGATGTGTATCTCTTGGTTTAGAGATTGGAGCCAACATAGTAGCAGGACCACAGTTTTGAGTATTTTTAATGGTTTTGTTTTACAATATAATGTCTTCAGGTAAATGTTTTTTTATTGTTAGGATTGATACCAATACTTTTTATAAGAGCTTCTCGGGTTAGAAAATAGAGATATGGCCCTTTTAAATCCACAGTCAAGTTTTGCGTAGTATCTGACAAAGTTTCTTACATAAAAAGAAAACCCGGACTAGCTTACATTAAATGGACTTGTAAACCTAAGAACAAAATTTACAAATTTTCTATACAACCTTGTCTATTTTAAATACAAGATATTTATTACTTTTTTATAGTTCCGCTAGAGGTATTTACGAATAAACAGGATGAGCGATTTTGGGGCTTTAATTTAGCCTTTACTCGAAATGTCGATTTTTATAAAATGATTAGTTTTCTTAATAATTTTTATTGGTAACAACATTAATATAATATTTTTGGTTTATTCCGACGTTTTATCTTAATTTATTCGAAAGAATTCCTTTTTCTATTTTGTTGGATAAAGGCTAGGATATTTAAAATGTATACATATCATAATATTAGCTCATTATTATTTTACTTCTTTTCACACTTTTTTGTTTTATAGGATTTGTGTCAGGTAGTTATTAATAAAGTATTATAAGCTTAAGAAATTATTGAAATTTTTATTTAGTTATTTTTCCAATTATGTAAAAATTTTAAAAAAGTTATTTAAAATCTTGATTTTAATTATAGTTATTTAGTATAACAGCTCGTTTATAACAGAATTCGAGCTTGAACTATAAACTAAGGGCTTTTGTATTTAAGTATTGATAATGATTTATTTTTTTATAACATTTATTTTTAGATAATATTATATAAAGGGATGTTAAAAAGGAAAAAGTTTTGTTGTAATATTTGGATAACATTCTCGAATTAGAGTGTGTAAATTGAGTTTAGTCTCAATTGATTGAGTGAATACCCTACAAGGATGACAATATAATTATTAGAAATAGATGATTTCTTAATAAAACGAACCGTTTCATCCTATAACTATTTTAATGGGGAGGAAATGGGAGGTAATAATTGCCCTGATAGGGAGTTTTGAAATAATACTAAATCCTGAGCGATAATTCAATCTAAGATGAATGAAAAAAAATTTTGGAAGGTTTAGAGAAAAAGTAAGAGAAGGAATACAACGAGATTCCAATACAAAATTCATTTGATTAAAAATTGGGGACCCTAACTCTACTAACAAGAAGAAGGATTTATTTTATTTATAATTGAGTACAAGGGTACAGGTACCCTTTATTAGGTAATAATGAGTTTCAACGTAAATTCGTGGCCCCCTGGAACCAGCGAGATTTGGGTGGATGGGATTGTCTTTTAGTAAAGCGCTAACCATTAAAGATATGTAAGCTGTAATGGGTATAGTGTAATTTAAAAAAAATTTACAAGATTTCTTAGTAGAAAAACATAAATTAAATATAATAACTGTTTATACATATCTTGAAACTTATTTTAGCCTTACCTAAGATACACATTAAGAATTATTGCTGTAGTATATTTTTTTTATTGCGTGTAAATTACCGGAGCAAGGTTGCTAACTAAAGTTCATATATGGAGAGCCTGAGTAAAAGTAACGTAAGGAAAATTTTAAACAATAAAAATTTATCCTTACAGGAGTATAAAATTTGAGAAATAGTGGTAGAAATTAGTGTCTGTGCATCCATAGTGCCTATAGGCTTGGCTGGAGTTGTTGCTGCAATTACGCACAGACTAACCAGTCTTACCTATTAGGAGGGGCTGCTCATGATGAAATTAATATTCCAAGTCTAGCTCCAGAGGTAAGACTGTAGTATGGTTATCTAAGGGCGGAACAAATGAATTCTTTATAGAATTAGATTAAAATAGAACATTTATATTTTTAAATCCAACTCACTCCTATATTTCAAATCCTTAGAATTATAGTGATGTAATATTGCACTCGTCATTTCATAATGTAAGTTTTTTTATGAAGAAATTACATCAAAAATAATGGTTGAATTTGGTTGTGGCTCTGATTGAATGCCTGTTCCAAGGTGCTTGGCCATGTAATCGTACGTTGAATTCTTAACATTAAAAGTAATACAAATAATAAAGGTTATTAATTAAAAAGGTGGTGTACAGGGGAGTAAAAGATTATAATTGCCGGCCTTAAAGGGGAAGTAATTCCTTCATAATAAAATAAGGGGTACAGTTCCTGTTTAAGAGGATGGTAAATTCTTCGGGGATAGGTAGTAGTTAAGGTGATGACTATAACTATCCAAAAAACTCTCTAGTCGAATCTGAAAGGTTGACGACCACATTGGGTTGAAAAAAACCCCAATGCAATAGTACAGCTAGTGAGGTATTTTGGTCAATGGCTAAACCGGCTGAAACCTGCAAACCTTGAGAAGGGAAGTCCTATTTGATCCAGGTCCGAAAAGTATGAATCTATAGATTATTATTTAAACATTGAATAAAGCTTTGTTTTACTATATTGATATGGGACAGTTATGAATTTCAGATCTTGCATAAATTACTGTGCCAGCAGTCGCGGTAATACGTGAAGGATACGTATATATCTCAACTTAATTGGGTTTAAAGGGTACCCTAGCGGTCAATATAGCCTTTATAATGTTTAGTAAATTGAACTAAGGTTCTAATATGAGAGGGAGGAGTACTTTAGGAGGAGAGATGAATTCTTTAATACCCAAGGGACCCGGTAAAGCCGAAGGCCCCCCTTTAGGTAAAACTGACGTTAGGGCGAAGGCCAGAGAAACAAAGACACGATTAGATACCCAAGTAGTCTTTTCAGTAAATGATTGGAATCCATAGATTAGATGAAAATTTAAATATTTAGTTTCGTCAGTAAACAATTACATATTAAATTTTTTGGTCTATTAATGAAAGTGTAAGCATCCAGACCTCAAGAGTAATGTGGCAACGCGGGAACTGTAATCCACTAGATACCGTTTTCTGACAACGCAGAGTAAGTATGTTTTCTTTAATTCGATAATCCCTCGATAAACCTACCACATGTGTAAAAAATATTACATGAATGTTGGCACCGGCTGTTTTCAGTAATGTTGTGAACTATGGGTTCCCATGTAATTAACGAAATCCCTGGCTTTTATTTTTTGGATGCATGGCTTAATTATAAAAAATAATTTATAGAGTAAGGAGGCTTTCGCTCACTACGATAAGGGTCAATTAGATCTCTGGATTATATTGGGATACGAAAAGGGGACAAAAGACAAGTCTCATGGGCCCCCTTCTATATTGTGCGGCCTATGACGTGAACATATTCCTGGCTGCCTTTAGTCTTGGGTTCTTCAAAGTACGCGGGAATAAACTATCCAACTTCCGGGGATCTACTTTAAAGCTTCTGTACTAAACCATATACCGAAAGTGTTTGAGGGCTGAGTACTTACTCAGGGTAATGCAGTAATAGCAGAAGAATGTGATCGAAAACGAAGGAAATAGGTTAATCGCGGGGATCTAAGCAAATACAGTTTAAATGTCCCGCAGCAAAGACATAACCTGTAATTGCAAAAGGCCCACGAGGTGACGGTAATTATACTAGTAAATTATATTAAGGTGTACTCTGTGGGCTTTCGAAAGAAATTACAAAATTCATAAAAGCCCCTTTCTAAAATTATCCCTGAGTAAATTTAAAATCAGCAACGTTTAGTTATTCAACTATTGCGCGTAGATCTAGTTGTAGAAAATACTAACCTAAACACCCCTGGGTTTATAAGTCCAGGGTTTTTGATTGCAGAGGGATATCTTTTCTCCATTATTCTGACAAGAAAATAAATTCAGATAGTTCTAGCAGTATTGTGAGCTAGATTAGGTAATTAGTTTTCCACAAGAAGGATTTAGATAACCTTTTATATTCAGTGGTATTCAAACATATTTTAAAAAGGGAATGGTACTATAGTAAAGTAGTGGTTGAAAATTAGTCTTCATATGTATATAACACTCTATGTAAGATCAATTCGACTTAGTTATACCACATTTCTATTAAACTATGCTTTAATAGTAAAAAATATGCGGCTAACCTTTTATTTTAGGAGACGGCCGTTATGTTTTAAATCAAAAATAAAGAACTTATCAATAGAAAGATGTTGCATGGGAAAGATTTGTACACAATAGAGGCTTCTGTGAATAAAGGTTTATCTGATAATTTTAAGAGAGCTTACCCCAATATTAATTGAAGATCTAGACCCCTTAGTGTCAGACGAATAATACCAGACTCACAATGAATTGCTGGTTTTACATCGGTGAAGGCATTGTTCTATGGATCTTAAAAATTAGCAACATTCCGCGCCAATACAGGATTGGAAGTAACAATTAATTATTCCCAATTAACCCCAAAATAATAGGGAATGAAGCCTTACATGAGTGTATACTTACCTAGATTTCGGATGTGGTATATAGGTGAAAGGGATGGTACTAAAATTTGTGATTTTGTAAGAAAATTCTCGAATAATTATAGGATATATTATACCCCATTTTTAAATCAATAAGGTAGTAGGTGTAATAAATTACAAAGATTAACTTAGAGTTTGCATGTTAAAGCAGCTGAAATAGTTAAAAGTTAAAAGGTCATTTATCTCTTCAAGGGTTGAAGAACTTAAAATGATAAAAGCTGAATGATCGTTGAAAGAAGTGATTATAACGGAGTGCTTGATAAAAAAATAATTCAATATATATCATGGATAATTTGATAAGCCATGAGACAAAGAGATGAAAATTGTTGAATTAAGCTAATCTCAAAAAATAGGAATAAAAATTTTAAAGGATGTTTGTAGTCCGGACAAAATTCGACCCCTACCATGTATATAAGTAGAAATATAGTAATCGTGGACATCACCATTGTCAACGGTGAATGACCCTCGGATTGGTTACTAACCACTCGTCACATGGCTGAAAAGACTTATTGCAATACAAGTTTATGTCTTTAGTTAACTTAGTTAGAAAACATGTAGGTTTTAGGTGTAATTGGTACTATTGAACAGCACCAAGCTGTCTATTATTGTGGAATCTTCGTATGCGCGGTTCTTCATTACTGCTCGAGCAATACGGTTCGTGTAGTGGAAGTTGCAGCGTGGATTTAATTAAACATAACTTTATGATTTAATATTTTCTTCTTTAAAAAGAGGGTTCCCTTTATCGGGTAAGGAAGGTTTGAGCTTGTAAACCTCGATAGCTTTACTTTTAAAGTCTCGAACCTTGTCTCCTAAACTGGCATAATGACTTTCTAGATTTTAGTTAAATTAACTGGGTTAAAGGTTATCGTGTCACGATATAGATATCGAGTCGACTCCGATTCTTAATTCGAAGTAATATAAATAATATGCGAGGAGAGTTTTTCGGACAGAAATTCTTTAAACGTTGCCAATAAATTTTTCTAAGGTTTCTTATGACTCTCTATTCTGTATTCGTTTGTTTTTAGTTACTAAATTATAGTCTTAATTTGGGAGGTCAAGCCCTAATAAATCCAAGCACTCAGGCTCGATGCTGAAGCCGGCTATTTCGATATTTAATATTAAAAATAGCCTCTTAGGTGAGCTAGCGCAACTGCTGCTATTTTTATAGCCTTTTGCAGGACAGCGTAACTATACGATAAGGATTCAGCTTTTATTTTCAGATTGGCAAAAAAAGTAGCTGATTGGGGGGGGGGGAATAGGGGAAAAAGAACAAACACACAATAGATAGAATGAAACTTTTTTGATATAGGTTTTGTATTTGTTATAGCTAAGTAATAACAATGAGCCTTTATAGGATTAGCAAGCTCAAGATATAATTTTTTTTGCGTGACCAGCTATTCCATACCTTTGGTTCAATGTATAAGCGGCTAATTCAGCTTATAATAATAGGGGACTGGCTTCTGCTGCGTTATTATGCGTCTTCGCAGCAAGAAACAATCTTTAACAGGGAAAAGTTGCTATAGGTAAGGTAAACCTTTGCTAAAAATGAGTATTATTTAGATTTGGTGTTCTGAAGTCACCTTTTTCCCTTTCAAGTCAGTTATGAACATGTAAATATTACAATTCAGATTTAAGGATAGCTTTTTATTGATAAGGACTTCGTTAGTTTTTTAGTAAATTTTTCTTAAGTGCCTTTGAGGCCACAAGCAGGGATAATGAGCCTCTACAAAAAAGGATAAAATTATTAGCACGGCATATTTAGAGGAAGGTGCATTTTGTATGTATGCTTACACCAACCAACCAGCCCCATGAAAAGAAGACAAATACATACTTTAACACTCAGGGTTAAACACAAGTTAAACCAAACTGAGTTTTAATTTGCCCTTGCTTGTTTTTAATGTTTTCTGCTTACAAGCTAAAGCAAGCCCTTGGCTTTCTAAAAAATAATCAAATAAGTCTCTGCCTGATGACTTAATCACCACTTCTTTATTTTTAGAACTTATATTAACTTAACTGAAGATTAAAGGCACTCTTCGCGCATGATGTGTAAAATTCAGCCCAAGCTTATCGATTTGTTTTTATGCGAAGGCGATAGCTGGATTTATCTACGCCTTGTTTTACTATCCTAGGTGAAGCACCGCCTAATATTATACTTAAAATAAAATGGAGCTTTAGCATACAAGCCTTGCCTCGCTTATAACTTCTTGTGGACTAGACAGCGGGCCATCTCCTTTTCAGGTGGGTGTGCTTACCAGAGCGTGAAGCTTTGCATATATATGATGGTAAAAAATAATTTTGTTATGCTAAGCCTTGCAAGGGCATAGAAAAATAAGGCAAAAGGCCAACCGCACTTGCTTCTGTATTTTTTTCCTGGTATGCACGCGTAAAGGTCAAGGCTTTAAGATAATATTAATTTGAGCAAAATACAAAGCTTTATAAGCTCAACGGTGAAAGCCGAGTTTACTGTGTAAATAACGTTTATAGATGTTGATTCTCTTAGACGCGCTTTAAACAAGAGAAGAATTCATGACCTCAAAAACTGGTTGTATTTTTATTATTTAGAATAGGACATAATTAGTCGAAAGTAATTTTAAGATCATCCATTTCATCTAGTTTCACCTTTCCCCTTGTCCATTCTATACTAGCATTTCTTTATTATGTTAACAACTAATGGCTGCATTCATCCTTGGCTCTTCTTAATTATAGTTTGTATTTGGTCTTATATAGCTTTAGTTACATAAATTGCATCTATGACCCATTTATGATTTTAAGATATAATTGTCAGAAGGGTATAATTTTTTGGGCCTTGTTTAAAATTTTACCAATTTGCTACGAAAACCCTTAAGGGCGATCAGAGAAACTGAGAGACGGATATATTTCTCAAGGGTCTTCAGACACTATGGGTGAGAGGATTAAATACTGTAATCCAAACTATTGATTAAAATATATCCAAGCAATATATAGGAATATCATTTTATTAGTAACATTACTTAGGTAACCATATTGAAAATATAGGGCAAAGTTATATTCATTAATTTTTAAAACTAAAAGTACCTTCTTTTAAATTGAGAGATCCCTTAAATATTAAACCATAAAGAAAAGTAAAACTTTGCTCGCTAATAACCAGTTAGGGGTATTACTTGCCGGCTTCTAGAAAGGTTGATGGATCAAATTATACTAAGTGATCCACTAAAATAGTTTTTTTTTGACTAAGCGACTATGCCCTCTAAAGGATAACCCATGTATGAAAAGATTCCAAACAAGTCCTTAAGTCCAGGTATGATATAATGAAGATAACAAGATAGGTACTGTAGATATAGTATAACTTAAGTCAGAAAGAGCTACTAAATATTATAATCTTATCAAAGGTAAATTATGTACCCAGAAGATTTATAGCACTTACATAAAGCTTTAGATAATCTTAAGAAATGGGGCCTAAAATGCCTCGTTTTATTAAAAAAGTCCTTACGCCTCTTAGATTACCCAAAATAGTTTTGAGCCTCTAATGCACGACTTAGCGGGATTTTTTCTTGCACTGACGGACAGTTTTTTGCTATCAATATTCTTGCTCAAGAGATGATTCTTCGAGGAGATTACCAATGTGTATTTTTCTTTAATATTATTCCTAGCTTTGGCTTAGCTAGGGTGCATGTATGTTCACTAACCAACCAACAGCGCACAAATTAAATGAGAATAATAAAAGTAAAGTCTAATGTTCATGACACAATTGCAGATATTTTTTCAAGTTAATTTAATAAAAGGTAGAAAATATCTATTTTCAAAGTCAGCCCAGCCCAAAAGTTTGGATAATTCTATGCCCCACTGACAGATATCACTAGCCATTATTATATCTAACATATTAATAAAAATTTCGCCTTTAATGACTAGTAAAACATCTTAATTACTTTATTTTGTATACAGGAATAAAATTTATTTTCAGGTAAACGTTTAACTATGAAGAGATACTTGAAAGAGTTCTTCGACAAATAATTTCTATCAAATAACGGTCCGTACTCAGAGTATAACTTGGACACCTTTAAAAAATTATTAATTACGTGATTAAAACAAATAGAATATTAATTTTTTGTATTTTTCCACCAAAAAAATAGAAGCTGCTGCTGCTTTGCCGCGTAACCGATATTTTTTTTTGTTAGTTGGTACCGTCTAGACTAAATAACACTAGTATTTCCTATTATTCGTGGTTTTATCTTTAATGACGAAGTTTAGGTAAACCACACTCCCGCTGTTACAAAAAGGACTAAATTTAGGGTGTGAATTATTTAATGGTATCTGAAGCTTTATTTTCCTTGGCCTATTTTTTGAGCTTTTACATTCCATTTAAAGAAAAAGCATGTGGGAAGATAGGTACTAAACCGGGGAACACCCCTAAAACGCTTTAATACAAAGCTATTTATGAGATGATTTGTAGTGGTTCTCATTAATGTTGAAGAGTATAGTAATATCATTAACAATTCTGTGCTTAGTCCAGAGGATGGGCTATCCGCGGATCTTAAATCAGGATGTCATATATCTGTAAAGAGCAACGAGCATCGGGTTCCTCAATAGTACTAAACTATTGTAAGGTGTGCTCTAAGTGCCAGGGGAAAATTGGTTATTAAAAAATTCTAAAGAGAATATCTTACTACTTATTTTACCGAGGCTTCGCACAAAAAAGTAGATAAAAATTTATCGATGGTTAAAAGATCCTCAACAACCATTCCATATTCTATTAAAACTACTAATTTAAAATCAACCTCGAAATTAATCCTTATTATATACTGGGTTTACTGATGAGAAGGATCCTCTTTTTTCAGGTGTTTAGTCCGGATTTAAATCTAAGGTAGGGTTAAGAGGAAAAGCTCTATTTACAGATTAGGTTTCATATAAAGGATATAGTCCTTATGAACAATTCATTGTTTTTTTTACGTGTAGGTAAAAACTACAAAATTAGGGGGCGGGATCTGTCAATTTAGAGATCTGGTTTCTAAGAAGAATTTAAAATTTATTAATTAATCATTTTGAAAACTATCCTTATTTAACTCGTAAGGCAATCCGACTATTTATTTCTAAAACTTTTAATATTTGCTGAACAAGGTCAACATCGTACATAGAGGTTAATAAGTTATATCATTAAAGGCTACCATTAAAGGGAAAAATTAGACTTGATCGTTATAGCTTAAGCTTTTTGCCTAAGCCCAGCTTGAAACCAGAGTGCTCCCGCCCAAAAAGTTCCAGTTTCTGTTTAAACGATATCAGCCTGGTTTTCGAAGCGGAAAGGGTGTTTTTATTATAGGCATTGAAAAAATCAGCCGGATTCAAAATTTGGAAGAAACGTATTGATTAAGATTTAATTTTAACTACACTCAAGTAATGATAAAGAACTTTTAAAATTTAATTCTACAATTAAAGTTGGGTAGATATATATCTAATTAGATTGTGGGGAGTTTATTATGTTGAATATTTCAGATGCTACGTAATAAAAATTATCCTATATTTGAAAAATTTAATAACACTGTTATAAATTTAAAAAATTACCAGGCGAAGATTTTAAACAAGCCAGCTATTACTTAGGGAAAAAAAACCCATTTAATAGAGAGAAGGCGTTAGATGAATTAAAAAAAATAAAAGGTAGATGAATAGAAATATAATATAGTCTTATAAAAGAATTTCTTAAGACATTAAACTAATTACAGCATGAGTGCTTTTAACCACAACAGTAGATTAAGGAGCCAATGACCTCCCTATGGGTTATCGGAACCTATTAAATCCTTTCGATTACCTTTATTAAATACAGTAATAGAATTTTATTATCTGAGTGGAGCAACAATTACCGTCGCCCAACCACTCTTCTTAAAGGGGATAGAAAATGGACTTTAATAGGTAATTTTTGACAGGAGTATTTAGGCCTTAGTTATTCACTGTGGTTCTAAGAATGAGTTTCTTTTTTTGTTTTAAGGGTATGATTATTGTTTATATTACTATTAAGTAGGTTATAACATTTTAAGTATTGAATATTCAAGAAACCTGGCCTTCGTAACCTTGAAAAATCCCAATTAAGCAATTTACAATATTTTTAGATTCCGGCGAAACTGTTAAAAAAATTTGTATAGCACGAAATCAAAAAGATCAATCTACCTCCTCATTGAGTTTAACAAGTTTACGATGTGTGAAGGGAGGTTTTATCGTTAAAGTCTCAAGGAGTTCTACACCTTCGCGCATAAAATGTTAACACTGAAATTTAAATAATAATTTACATAATAGAGATACCTTATTATCCTATAAGAAAATTCATCTTTTTATTTGGGATAGGTACAATTATGGAAGTCATGTAAAAGAGATAAAATCACAGGGCAAGTATAGTGTCCAATCCTGCAAGGATGTGGCTAAAAAAATTATACCTCATTTAGTAAAACCCTTTAGTTGACTCCAAAAGAGAGGGCAGATATCTCTTATTTTAAACAAGCAATAAATTTACTTTTAACAGGTAAACACGCTCGATATTAAGGTCATGGTATGAGGCTTATAAAGTATAAGGGATTTAATGAACAGAATGCATTTCTGATAAATTAAAATTCATTTTCCGTAGTCTTAAATGGTGTACCCGCTAGTGATGATTACATATGATAATAAAGGATTAAACTGATTTGGCTGGGATTTGTAGATGGAAGGGTTTAATTTTTTGTAAGGATCATTAATATTAAGAAACGCTATACACTGGTATTAAAATGTTATTGTAGTTTTCTCTATTACTCAACTGCAATGATGAAGTTATTATTACAAAATTTATGGGTTTATTAGGGTGTTGGTAAAGATTGAGAAAAGTTAAATAGACCAGAGAAGAATTATCGTGATCAAGATTTAATGATTATTAAAGGATAAAATAATTCCTTCTTTCAAAAATAATGTCCTTTATAGGTATGAAAAAGTTTCAAGAATTATTTTAGTTTTCTTATAGTATCCACAGATATAGCCGTTAAGATCATTTAAAACGAAGGTATTAAAAAGATAATTTCTTTAAGAGTCAGCTATGAAGTAGAAGAGAGAGACTTATTAGCTCATTAGTGAACTTCACTTTGTCATAAACAATAAAACAAAAAAATAAAAAAGAAAGGCTTTATATTTTAAACAGTATTATAAATAAAGTAGATATTATAATATTTTTTAGGGGTATTATTAACTTAGTAATTCATGGAACTTCCTTATAAAATGTATCAATATTAACAATATTATATTATTAGTTATAACCAGCAAGCTCTTTAATTATTTAAGATTATCATGTAGCCTAATCTTATTTATAAGTTACCTA
>JACYFI010000800.1:0-10414 GCA_020975735.1 Ophiocordyceps xuefengensis
GACATACTATAAAATGCCAAACGGCTCTGTTAAGGTGAAGTTGTTTTCTGCCAAAATAATCAAGTTAACGCTATTATTACTTTATTTCCCGTTCTAGCAAATAATAAATACCTCTTGCTTTTAAAATAAATGAAACATATTTTTTTATTAATCTTCACACTTTTATAGCTTTAAGTACTGCTGTCTAGTAACAACCTATGTGTGAGGCTGGCTGCTGTTAAATATTATCAAGATACTTCTTTTTCCTTAAGTATCAGTAATTAAAATCATCGGACTCTACACACCTATAAGGCTTATAGCTTTGTTTAGCTATCGTTGGCCGCGTTGGTTTTTTTCTGAAAGTTTTATTACCGTTTTCGCTTGTGAAATATTTTAATCTCCAAGATAAGTTGTGTAATGATTCTTCCCCATTGCCTGCAATAGATAATTTAGGATTTCTAGCTTTCCTCTTTAAGGTATACCGTCCTCTTCTCTAAAAAATTTTAGAAGTTTCTTTCTGTATGTTTATTAGCCTAAAAAAGATTTTGCCCTTGTGTTTAGTACGATTATATTGTACGTTTTTAAAAAGTCCTAGATACTAATTGTTCTCCGTTTTTTGCATAACCTTGTTCTTATTCAGTTAAATATTATTTTATTCATAAAGTAAAGTTAACCTATGTCCACAGTTTTTACAAAGAGCGGAGCCTGCGGCCGGAAGGAGGTGGTTTTACTAAAGTTAAATGCTACACATAATATTGTAAAAATTCTTAGGTTAAAATTAATAGAGGCTACCTCACCCCGCCCGGGATTTTTGGTTAATTTATTTTAATATATTTAATCCCCGCCAATATAATACCACCTTTATTTCTATCCCTGGAGGGAAATAGGGCGAAACGCCCCCCCTCGATTTATATTTGACTTTTACGCCATGCATAATATTTTTTATGAGATTACGGGTGTCAACCTGGTAGTGCTAATATTCCTTATATCAGATGATGAGGTTGCGCCTTAAATATCTTCAGTAATACATCTTTTAAATACACTAAAACTTTTTTATTTTAAGGCCTATTATGGATTAATAATAAAATGGTGTAACCCTAAATAGTTAACCTTCTTCTCTTGCTGCGAGTTATTACTTAATCCAGTGTCCAAGGAGATAAAAATTAAGCGTGCTAAGCCCAAGTTTTTTTTATAATTTCCTATTACTGTTTATACTTCTCTATAAGACCTATTAGATAAGAACCTCTTGAGACTTTAAGTTCCTATTTACTTATTCATATGTTCTCGAATAAAGGCTACTATTCTTAAAGCCTAATAATTTTAGTGAGCCTTTAGCTTACAAGCTAAAGCAGTCCACTTAATAATATAGCCCGACACATTTAGACATGAAACATGCACCATTCGTAGGTGTTGGACTGCGGAATCCCCATTATACTTAAGTATATCCAATCTATGTTTTACCTTACCACGGGTCCATACCCCTGTGCCAAATATGTTACCATATCGCTTGTCTAGCTTGACTTTAGGGTTTTCCCGTCAATTTGATGGTTTATTGCAGAAAAGTTCATTTCTACAATACTGGAGCTATTTTAAAGGATTCGCTCACCTCTTTATTCTGTACCCAGCTATCAACAGTCAGGTTGTCTTTGTTCACTACACCGACCACAGTTCTTCGGAAAGTTAATGCTAACAAATCACCCGTTCGGATTTTTATAGATCCTTGACTATGGTAAAATCCCGGGCTTCGGGGGCCTAACTTTTAGAGCACCTGTTTCGTTATTTTAATGCCCGGGTTTTGAACTACGCATGATCCCCTCGCATCTAATTCGTTTACCTTTGGTGAACCCATTATGGCAAAAAGGTACCGTCTTTTTATCAACTGCTTATAAAACTACTAGTTTCGTTTTAGTCTC
Organism: Ophiocordyceps xuefengensis; assembly: GCA_020975735.1. Classification (NCBI taxonomy): domain Eukaryota; kingdom Fungi; phylum Ascomycota; class Sordariomycetes; order Hypocreales; family Ophiocordycipitaceae; genus Ophiocordyceps; species Ophiocordyceps xuefengensis. The sequence continues at coordinate 1,893 of JACYFI010000800.1, forward strand.
CCTCATGGTATTTTTTCACTATCACCGCCTCATGATATCATATTTTAGCCTTTGAGAGGCTCCCATGACTTCAAACAGGTTTTGTACCGTTCTACTTTTATAGGCCTACTCGTCTATTTTCACTACGCTTATCATGAAAGTTTCCTTTTGATTATTTTCCTAAGTTACTAAGATATTGCAAATCACTCGCTTGTAGAAGGATTAAATTCTCTTAGAGCTTATGTAACTTAAGAAGTATACCAATTTATCCTCTGATTTTCCCAACAGTTTACTTGTGCGACTTTTAATAAAAACAAAAATAATACAATCAGGAGAAGATAGCAAGCTCCCCTTTATTTCAAAGATTGAAAAAATTTGTGCATGCTGGGGAACCCCAGCAAGATCAAATTTTCATATTTATTTTATAGTTGAAATAATAAGTTTACAATTCCTTAAAAATAACTTCAAAGAAAGAACCTTTACAAGGAAAATAAGCGTAATAACCCCTACGGTTCCAGAATCAGTCCCCCTTTCACCAGAGCGAGTTTAAAAATATTAGGAAGTTTTACATTGCGCTATGGATATAAGACTATTTCTCTTTGAATACATGCATAAATATTCCATGATAGGTTTTTCTATATCTTATGTAAATTTACAAGGCGTGTAATATAACCTAATTATCTTTTGTCTTTTAAGACTGGTAATTTCCTTACATGTTCTAAAGTAAGGTGATTTGATTAAATTTGGGAGTTACTTGTGAATTCGAACACCAGTAAAAAACCCCTTAGTCCCAAGGAAGGCGCTTTAAAACCACTTCCAGCCAATAACCCGTTGTGGGGATCTTGACCATCCGTAGTAGTGGTAGGCAGTTATAACGCCTAACCATGAAATATAACCAAAAACTCAGTAATATTTATCTATTATATTGTAAATCAACGCTCGACCTTATTAATTAACATTCGTGGAATATATAACTTCAAATCTAAAGATTGAATAATATTACTCTGCTTGCAGCACAAAAATATACATATTATAGGGTTAGTACTGTCGTAAACCTACGAAGGGCAAAGTACCTCCTATCGAGAAAAGGGGTTCTTATGAGCTGAAAAAAGAAATAAAAGCTAAGGGAAGGGTAGCATTGAAAAAAATTTCATCATATATATTATCCATTTTTCAGCTGCCATTGGTGTATACTTTGGATAGCTCGTACGGGTTTTTCCGCTTGGCCCTTGCACCCCCCCCGTCCTTCTTCGAGATATGAGTTGGCGGGATGAATCTCTTCGCAAGCAGGAAAAATTAGTATGCCTTATCTCCTGAAGTGTATAGTGAAACACGTAACTAATCGTAAACATCCTCTTACTTTAGCATTCAGGGTAGCAGGCTAAAAGCACCAACCTAGTCCTTTCTTATGTTTCATAGCGTTACACAAGCAGCCACTTGACGGACTTTTTTTCATTTATCATGCCTTGCTTCGCCAATCTCTGTGATATAAATTTTTCTAATCCTGATCCCGTGCTTTGCCCCTACAGGGTGGGCTAAATTGGGGCTAGGCCTTAAAGGGGTATGGTTAGGCCACCCCCCGATCTCTTTCGAGATAGGGTCAAAGCTAACATTATTAATAGTGAATACGGTTTCACCAATAAGGGTAATAAATGTATAAAAATCCTAATCTAGTCATTATTGTAAGTCAAGGAAAGACTCTTGGAGTTTGAAACCAAAAATTTGGAAGGTTGAAGCTCCTCTTGTACCAATTCAAACTACACCTTTTTATGTTTTTTACTGCAATTACAACAGCGTCAAGAATTCAAGTGGGGGTAGCATAGCTGAAGCTAGGTTACTAAAAGTCCAAACTGCCCTATACACAGCGCCCTTACCAGAGAATATCCGATTCGAACGGGATGTGGCTTTAAACAACCTAATAAATTCATCACTTACCACCTTTAAACCACTCGGTCAATTCTCTATTCGTTACATAATCAAAGGCCTGTCCTTATAGCTATCTTATAATCCCGTAGTTATTACTTATCTGGCTTTAGGTTCGGTCCCCTCCCTCTATTTTTTTTCCTTTTACCTACTTGTAAAGTCCTATAAACCCTTTTACTTTGCATCCTTAGGTCCTAGCTTGCGCCACGCAAGAATAACTAGATGAAAGGCTAGCCTACCAAATGGTATGATAGCACGACCCACTATAAAACCATTATTCAAATCCTTAGGACAGGTTTGCAGGATAGCATTTATGACATCAAGAAATGGCAAGGTAATTCCTTAGCGAATTCAACGCTGATATATTGTCTTTCCGAAGAAATACCAACTTTACCGATTTAAAGTTAAGGGAATCTTAACTCAATATATTTAGATTACTTGGGATGCCTATATAATGAAACTACCTATTTAGCCCAGTATTCCTTCTACAAGGGATGTATCCTTCAAGGATCAATTCTTACATTTACCTTTAGTAGCAAGCTACACACCTATAATTAATAATCTTTGGTTAATATATGGAAAAAAAAGCCGCCCTAAACTCAAGAAGATTCTTATTTTTCTTTATTGTTTTTGCCTTTATTAATCTTTACAGCTTTAAGCGAACAAGTTCTCCAAGAGGTAAGAAAGAGTTAGTAGACGCGGGAGCAGCCCAAACAGGAGGTACCACCCCCACCCGTACCTGATAGAAAATAACGCCCATTAGATCACAGGAGTTATAAAATTCACAATGCAAACATCTATGTTTTTGAAAACTTTATTATTAAAAAATTGAGAAATAAAGGAATTTGAACTATAACCGCATCTTAGTGTGTAAGACAAACGTCTACCCAATTTGAATCTAAATTTCTCTTATTTATTTTTAATATTTGACTGGTAAGCTCCTTTATTTATTTGTACCCTTCATAAAATGTACATAAGCAGTGCTTTCATTAATAAATATACACTGGAGCAGCTAAGACCCAGCAGTACTAAATAACTCAGCGAAAGCTCTTAAATATTACGTCACAACGCAGCCGTAAAAAGAAAAGTTATTTGGTTTATTGTTTATGGTTGGTGAAAAATAACATAACATGCATGTCACATTTGTTTCTGGTTGTATCACCGTGCTGTATGCCTATTTTTTTTTCTTAAAACAAACGGGCAAAAAAGGAGCAAGAGCCTAATTACTTTTTATATAAACAGGGCTTTCCTTGTTGCTAGATTTTAAGCATGCAAACCAGCCGCCCCTATTTTGGCCCAGATTCGCAGCAGGGGGAAGGGTTCTTTAAAATATAATCAGAAACACGAGCGAGCTACTGGTGAAAGCCTTGCGAAGAATCTTTAGTAATTAAGCGTTGAGCCTTGTTTTCATTAAAGGGTTTTGGTTGTTAAAGCATTTTTAGGATTAAATTACAACAGTGAGTCTTTTAAAAACAGAAAAAGATAAACTTGATAACTCTAGAACCGATAAGTCTTTACTTTAAAAGGACCTAGGACCCAACCTTATTTGTTTACTGCGATTTTAGTGCTGTAGAAATAAGTAGATAGGTTCACCTTAGCTTGACCATCGCTAAGCCAAGATAAGACAATAAGTTTCTTCTTAGAGGCAGAGAACACATAGAGAATGATTCAATTTATGCTTGCTTGCTAAAAAACTAACTCTATTAATAATATCTTTTCTTATCTGTAATATGTGTTTACTCGTAATTATTAATGGCACCTATCATCGCTGTATAATAAGAAGACATGAACTAGCAAATAACAAATCCCATACTATCTAATAAGAAGGTATTAATATAATTCCCACTGATAGACATGTGACGTTGTGTTCTGCATTATACCATCCTCACATTATTACTAGTAACAATCAATAACATTAGCTGTGTATGGGTTCTAAGTTTTTTATGTTTTATTGTAGTGGAGTAAAACGTAACTTTCTTCTTTAGCTATAATTCCTTATTAGTTACTGTGATAAGGTAATAAATTAGATTGTTTATTTTACTAATATATAAACTATAAATGCTTGCCATATATGAGCAAATTGGCTGTAATGCATAATTCAATAATATGGTACACAACAATGCTCGAAAAGTGAATACTATTTCAATATGCGTTGTGGTAATTAACTTGCTTTATTTATATTAATTAGACATCAGAAAATAAATAAAAAAGATTAATATTAGATTCGCCCCGTATATATACCAAATTAAAAAGAGAGAAACCTATAAAGGTTAATCCTATAATATTAAAGTAAGCAGAAATAGATGCGAAAAATAATTCTATTTAAAGAGCATACGAGATGCTATTAGGATTTTATCAATTTAACGTATACCGTAAAAACTGCCGAAATATGCTTCAAACATCAAGTATTCTATGCTAACCACTTAGAAAAACATCATGATAAGGTCGAAAGATCAAGACGCATTGAACTACTGTTTATTTTTCTATTTAACCTAAATAGGACTGTAAATTATGGATACTGGGGGCACTTTATGTTATCTCGGTGTACCAAGTTATTCTCCTACAAAAGCATCCTAATCCTTGCTTTTCATCCTTACTTCCCTAGACTTGCGGCACAACAAGTAAATAACTAATCGAAGTAGCCCTATAAAGGGTCTCGATAGCCACGCCACTATAACCCATATTTCATATCCTTGAACAGGTTCAGGATAATGGGGTCGACACGTCTGTTTCCCCCTGCTTGTTGGTTAGTGAAAGATACATGCACCCCCTTCGAGTATAGGAAAATAAAATCAATACAAATCCTACCACCCTTGATAGGGGAAAAACAAGTCTACAATCCTTTAAGTGTACTTGATCCCCCTGGCCAATTTGCGGTATTTTTGGGTATATATTTTTTTTCCTAGCTAGCGTAGCTTCCATATAAGATATAAGTGATTGGAAAATAAACGAGTAGGCTTCGCGGCTACTCAAAGATGGTTAAAAAGTTAAGTAATAAAAGTCACACCAAGGCTCTTACTCAATAATCACCCTACAGCGGGGCTCCTTCCGCCAGAGAGGGCTTTTATTTAAATCATAACGCGGACTAGTTCAAGAACTTGAAACTGACATAGTCGAGATCGGGAAATCTGTAGAGCTATCATTTACTTATAGCCCGTTTAAATATTTTTATTTTGTCAATTTGCTTTCGAGATATTTTTAAGGCTAGTTAGGCGAAGCTTCTTCTAAACTTACGGAAAGCAAGCTAAGGATCATGCGAGCCATCAATGTAAAACAATCCTAATAATAAATTAGTACAAGTCGAACCCAAATGTTTAAGTATAAGGTGATGAGAAGTGATCTGTTTAAATAGCAAGCTAGTTTTATTATTTAGTTCTAATTTAAGATTAAATTTGTTGGTGTTCTAATCCCCCTCTACCCCAAGGTAGAGGTAAAGGGATTGTGGTCGAAGTAAAGAAGCCACGCTAGAAGGGCTCACCATATAAGGTAGCATATCAAAGATATTTTTATGGGTTTTGCCTAACTTACTAGTCTTGGAGTAGGCCCCCCTAAAGCCAAAGCTAGCTTTACCTAAGCTCCCTTTTTAGCTGTTTAAGCTTGCGGCGCAAGTGGGATAAACAGGAGGTTCGGATTACCGCCAAGTATTGCAGGTATTCACCCGTTACAACCAACGAACAACTAAAAGTAAGATTGACTTTAATACATATAATATCTTAAATTGTGTAACCAAGAATTCTATTGGTTAATAATATATGAAAGTATGGTTTTTTGGATTTGGTTATTTGCTAAGCAATAAACAAATGACCCTATGGTATTAGCAAGCTGCTTTAAGAGGAAATAATTTTATTGAAAATCAAAATTATGATGTCATATAAGGAGTCGCTGCAATGAAAAGGTCTCTCATATCCCCTATAATATCTGGGTTTCCGATTAATCATTATTAAATAAGCTGTTTATCACATGTTTACTGATTGAGTTATTTCTTAATTTCGGACCGTTTATTGTATAATTCAATTTCAGAAATCCAGACATCACTTTTCCTCTTTTTTCTCCTTTATTCTCCCCCGGCATGATTATCAAAATTGTTGAGCTCGCAAAGTAATCCTTTAGATTCTTAATTCTGAGGTTCGATTATTCTATTTTGAATTTGTTTCAAGCTCATCTTCGGATTCGGTTTGGACAAGAGAGGATGTACTAGGGAATTCAAGTTGAGACGATTCTGATTAAAGGGTTGTCTGAAAGGAGTGGTGATGCACTTCTAGATTCTATTTGGATAATTCATATCCCCCTCTAAAGTTGATCTCACCTCCCGTCTTGGTTAATAAATATTCCACCTTGGACGTATGAAAACCAGATAAAATTGGGTTTGCCGTCCGGCTGCTGGTAGATTTTCTCCCGTCAACTAGGATACTGCGCGACAAGGTAACCGATATATAATTCCCAACTTTGCCTGAATATTCTTCGCGACGTAATCACGAACCTAGCGGAATCACATCTGACGAATAAGCAGAATCTTGATCTACTTGGTATTTTTCTCCATTTAGGTATGTTATCCCATGGGTCGATTCATTTAGGGAATTTCTTATTCTGGGCCCTAGTATTAGATATTGGTCCATTGGGTGTTTGCTCCCTTAAAAAGCCATAGTATTAGGAATGCGTCCATTAATTTTCCCTTTGTGTCGCGGAGTCCTCCAGAATTACGTACCAGTATGAGAACCTGTACCATTGGCGTTTTAAAACTAAAATGATGCGATGTAGTACCTAAAGATACCTCATATAATGATTTGATATTTATCCATTACATTCATTTTAGTACTTTTTTGTGACTTAGCTAATTGGTATACGTTTTTATGGTTTAGGACCCTCAGTAATACATCGAGCACATATAAAACTAGTTGCATACAAAGATCACAAAGTGTCATTAAATAGAATACTCGATTCATCAACTAAATGATGGTGATCGTTAAAAATGATAGGCTGAATATTCTTCAAGGCACTACAGCCTATGAAAGATTGTCACCTATGATAAACTGGAACCCATGTAAAACCCCGTTCGAAAAGAAAGAAACAAGCTACGAAATACGACCATCACTTCTAGTTAAATTGATGAAACACTATACTTTTCATGTGCTTAGACAAGGAAAAGTGTTAATGTTATGTTTTATAAAACCATTTTCACACATTCTTCATTATTGCTCACGGACTATTCCGTCTTATGTGCAATAAATTTTGCTATTTTTCACATCAAAGTTCGTTTCAAATAATTAAATATAAAGGCCTCGTTAATTAAGAATAGTTGCGTACAACGCACCCCTTTTTATCTAATATATGAGTCGTTTCCCTACTTAATTTAAATTCATACGTTAACCTATAAATAGATTAGATCTCCTTATTAATCTTAAATAAATTAACGAGAGCTTGCCTGGTGGAACAACCACGATTTAATAAGTTATTTGTGAACATTAATAAAATTTTTTATAAGTAAGTTCTCATGTCTCTACTAAGTTAAAAATACCTAAAAATTATAATATCTAAATTTCTTTTTATACTAAACTTTTAAATACTAAAGATTCATTTCTTTTACTTTGTTGGTTTTTATTTGTTTAATAGAAAAGTAAAGCTTACTAATTAGCTAATTCCATCTCTCTACCTCTCTCACATCCTGACTTTAAAAGGAATTTATCTTTTTCTAATACCTCTCGGTTGTTAAATGGAATCTTAACAGCTCTATAATACTTCTGATACTTAAATTAAATGCACAATCTCTTAACTTTTTACCTTTAAAGGATATTTTTTGGAAAGATAAGGAAATATTTTATACTTTAATATCATAAAATTTAAATAACGCACGCATAATTTTACTCTATCTTGGTCTATTTAAAGGTACTTTCTCAATCTTCCACACACCCTAATTTAACCCCATAAATTTTGTTAATAAAACGTATCTCTCGCATTGGTTGGAGTAATAAGAGGAAACCACTAAATTAACATTATAACCAAGTTTGGTTTATAGTTTTTATTTGACATAATTTAAGAGATCCTGTACATAAATAAACCTTCACTACCAAATAATCAGCAAAAATCCAAGTTTACTCTTATATCATGGTTGTTATCAGAATGACTAAGCTTCGGATTCCATTTTAAAATTAAGAAAATGATTTTTAATTTATCGGAGGCATTCTGTTCCTAGATCCTTTATATTTTATAAGTTCATAGTATCTTCAATTATAAGAAACATGCTCTTCCTGTTAAAAGTAAATTTACTAGCTTGTTTAAATCAAAAGAGGATATGCTGCCGCCTTTTTTGCAGTCGAATAAAGGGTATTTATCAAAATCGAGGTTATAATTTTTTTTAGCCCAAAACCCTTTGGCGGATTTGGACACTATAGCTTGCTATTTTTGATCTACCTACTCATTAATTGTACCATCCCGCAATAAAAAGTTATGAGTTTTTTTTAGTAAATAAGGATATCCATAATTTAACTCTATTTTAAGATTCAGTGTTTTCATTATAGCCTCGAACGTGTTAGAACTACTCTTTTGGTAGACTTTGAAGACTAAAACTCCCTCACATCTGTATAAACTGGTTTACTCAATAAGGGAGAGTAAGATTGAATCTT
>JACYFI010000802.1:0-10738 GCA_020975735.1 Ophiocordyceps xuefengensis
AGTTTAATACTATTTATATGAACATAATATATTATAAATTGTTAATCTATACTGTTTAGCACAAGAATACTATTGTTAACCTGTTAGTATTTAATTACTATAATGTTGAGCATTAATGCTTGTTATTAAAATGCTACTTAATAGAACTTTTTCATTAAAATGGTTAAATAGAAACTTAATTACACAAATCTTATTTTACAGAAACCTATGACAGGAGTCATAGGCTTCAACACAATTCCGCCTCTAATTTTAATTTTGTGTCTAAGATAATATATCTTCTTAGAAACGTTCATGTACCAAAGGTTTCCGGTATATTGTTTAGATCCGCTAAATTTTTCGATGCTTTCTATAAGCTTAACAAGCGTCTGGTTTACGGGTTATAAAGAATTATTGACTGCTTCTAAGCCTATCACCTTGTCGACTTTAATAAAAAACCTTCTAATTCACTTTAACTAATAATTAGGACCCTATAATCTGTTCTGGGCTTGTTTTCCCTTTTGACATACAAGAATCTGGCTATAAACAGAATTTATCCCTAAATGTCATATAATATTTGCTGAACCTATCCCATTTAGAACAACGGGGTTATTTAGCGCTAACCTTCTGTAAGCCTCCCCGAATTTTATAATGAAAAAAATTTATTAATTTTAATCAAATAATTATCAATGTAACCTTAAACTCTGAAATAGATAGAGTTTTTAACCTATACTTTCCTCTATTTCTTACAACTTGTCTCTAATTAACCTAATATATCTCACCCAGCTTTAGTAAAGGTAGAAAAATCTAATGTTATCGTTAGTCCTCAATCATTAAAAAGTCTAATATGATTTTACCTCACGCTCACCAGTTTTAGCTGATAATATTTGCTAAAGCTTCTGCGGATTAAAGATTGTTTTTTCCTTATAGTTAGTGGTAGCCTAAGATGAATTATCTTTAACTCTGAGTAACTTTCTTTGACCTAAATGTACTGATGATAATAGTTTTAATGCCTTTCCGAAATAGATTTTAATTTTAAACCTTCCTATTTTCATCACTATGTTAGGCGCGAGCTCCCTAAAAAGAATAAGCCTTTTTAAAATATTTATATTCAGGTTTAAACTATATCCAAATAAATGCTGTTCTATTGTTCAAACAAGTTATTCTGGCTTACAATACTCTAATTATTTGTAAATAAAATTAGTATGGACCAAGTTTTATAAAATCAGCTGGGAATAGGGTCAGATTTCTTTTTAGGACGCGAGTCCGCACAACTTTCCTTATATAACCACCTTACCTCTGTTTCCTAAAATGTTTACACCAACTTAACCTACATAAACTATTCCATTTGACGTTATTAATTCAAATTTATAGGATACCTGATTTATTTTTGTTATTAATAAATATGAATTTATTCCTAGCTGGCTGGCTTCGCAGTATGCACAAATTGCATTACTATAACTTTTTATAGGTCTTATTGAGGAGTTGATTGTTAAATATATTTTCTACATCATGTCTTGTTTTTTGAACAGGTAAATTATTGTTCAATGTAAACTTAATTTAGAGAACGATTTAATAATCTATTTTTATTGCCAATTCGCATTCTTAGAAATGAGCCTGCACAATATCTTAAGCTAATATTAATATAACAGTAATTATAACCACCCATAACATTCTAGTCCGATGAACTGCAACACCTTAAAGTGGTTTGCTGCCCGGATAACCGATTGTTATAATCAATCATGAATATTTACTTAAACCCCCGAGGTTCAACACCTGGAGCCAATAAGATGTATATACTCTTACTTGCGTATATATTGCTTTAGGACGTTTCCCGAATTTGAGGTTTTACTCAGAACCGTTCACTTCTACAAAAAAGGCTTACTCAACCTTATCATTTATTCTGATAATTCAAGATAATATCTTTTGCCATTCCGGTAGGTCACACTGACTCACTGATAAAATCTTTCATGATCCCCCAATTTGTACCAACTAAAAATCGTGTACACATCTCTTCTGGAGATTAAAATTTATGCGTACCTGCAAGAATATTTACTTAATTGCCTCTATATAGGTTTTCGCAGGACGAATCTACTTTCTTTACCGAAATTTTCTTCATATGTATATAAGACAATATATCAATAGCCAAAGCTCGGGTAAACTGAAGTCTCCATCCCTGAAAAATAAGTTAGAACTATTATATACTTTATTATGCCGTTTAGCAAATAATAAATACTACTCTGCTTTTAATAATAAAAATATTTTTTATTAATCTTCCATTTAAAGCATTATGCTACTGTGATCTGTAACACCCTATGTGTTTAGCTTGCTGCTGTTTAAATTATCAAAAGGATACTTTTCCTTAAGATCAGTATTAATAACATCGACCTTTACAACCTATAAGGTTAAGCTGATGCTAGCTATCTGTTCGGCGTCTTTCTTTCTGAAAAGTTTTTAAGTACCTTTTACGCTTAGTAAAGGATATTTAATCTCTAATTACCTTGTGGTAATATTTTTCCTGCTTGCTGCAATGAGATAATTCTGATTTTTAGCTTCCCTCATTAAGGTATACGTTCCTTCTCCTAAAAACAAACTTTAAATTTTCTTTTCCTGAGTATGTCTTATATGCCTAGAAAAGAATTTGCCTTTTCTAGTATGTTTATTGTGGGGTTTTTAAAAAGTCTGATAGTAATTGTTTATCTTGTTTATACTTGTTTTTATCAGGAAGATAGTCTAATAATCAAATAAGTAATAGTTACTATACCATTTTTTAAAAGAGCCAGCTTGCGCCAGTGTGAAGAGTGTTTTACTGTAAATAAAATGCTTAAAACTATATTTATTAAATCTCATTAGTTAATTTATATAGAGCTGCATTATCCCCTTCGGGATGTAAATTTATTATTTAATAATTATTAATCCAAGCAATATATACCAACCTTTATTTTATCCCGGAGGGGGATAGGGCGAAGCCCCATCATTAAATATTTGAATTTTATCCAAGATACTAATTTTATTATTGAGATGTACGGGGTGTCATATCTGCTAGTGTAATATCTTTTTGTTCATGATGAGTCTTGCTCCTTATATATCTGAATACATCTTAAATAACTATTACTTTTTATTGAAGCCCATTATGGGCTAAATATTAAAATGTGTAACCCTAAAATTACCTCTATCTCATTCACTGCAAAATTATCTAACTTATTCAGTGGGTCAGGAGATTAAAATAAGCATGCTAACCAAGTTTTTTTTTTATATTTAAATTACCCATTATGAAAACTTCTCTATAAAAACCTATACATTTAAGAACCTATGAGCGTATTCGATATTTTTAATTCTGTATCCTTTCGAATAAGTCTGTACTAATCCTACAGCTCTATAATCTATGGAGCTTTAGACTTGCAAGCGTAAGCTGCATTATAATTATAAGCCAAACAATCATTTAGTCGAATGAACTGCACAACCCTATAGGTGTATTGGCTTGCGATGCCATTATACTTACCTTATATATCATCATTATGTTTTACTTACCCGAGTCATTTACCTGTCCACAAATATGGTTACCATAATTTGCTGTCTAGATTGCTTTAGGGTTTTCTCCGCCAATTTTGATGTGTTTTAATTCGCAGAAAGTTCATTTCTACACTACTGGCTTTATTAAAGATTCTTCCAATCTTATTCTTTACAGGGCTATCACAGTCAGTGTTGTCGTCACTAACCTACCCCACGTTCTATCGGAGATTCGTGGCTACATCACACCCGGTTTCGATTGTATAATCCTGACTATGGTAAAATCACCGTCGCTACGGGGGTCCTAACTTTAGCACTGTTCTTCAATTTTACGGGGCCGGTTTAACTTAGCATAGGCTCGCGATACTAACGTAACTGGTGACCCTTATGCAAAAGGTACGTTCTTTTTATCGAACTGACCTTTATAAAACTACTATTTTCGTTTAGGTTCCTCATGGTAATTTTCACTATCGTTATGTATCATAATTTACTCTTTTTGAGGAAGGTTTCCCCATTTATTTTTAAACAGTTTTTGTACCCGTTCTACTTTATAGGCTAACCTCCTATTTTCTCTTCACGCTATTCATAGAATCCTTTTTTTGTTTATTTTTCCTGAAGTTCTAAAATATTCAATTTCGACTTCGTTTTAGAGATTTAGGATTTGCCCTCCATTATGAGCTAATGTCTACTTATTAGAAGTTACCCCAATATTCTTGCGGTGCCCACAGGTTTACTTTTGGCGACTTATACACAATAAAAGCAACAACCAGGTGAGATAGCAAGCGTCCCCTTAATTCTAAGCTATATGGAAAAAAAGTTTGTGATGGCCTGGGGACCCGCAAGACAACTTTTCAAATTATGTTATGTAAATATAAGTTTAACATTCTTAAAAATAAACTTCAAAATAAAGCTTTAGCATAAAAGAATAAGGTTATTAACCCTAAGGTTTCAATTCAGTCCCTTTCACCAGTGAGCCGAAAGTTAAAAATTATTGCGAGTTTATTGCCTTATGGATATAATATTTCTTCCTTCTTGTAATGGCTAAAATTGCATAATAGTTCTATTATATACTTATATAATTACAAGTATTAACTGATGGATTCTTTTGCTTTTTAAACCTTGTATTCCTAAACAATTGTTCTACAGTAAAGGTATTGTTTTTGGGTTACTGTGAATCGAACTACAGAAAAACCTTTTCTCCCAAGGAAGGCGCTTTAACCACTCAGCCATAACCCGTTGTGGATTCTTGACATCTATTAGTTGTAGGCATTATACACTTAATATACTATAAATATAACTAAAACTTCAGTAATATTATCTATTAAGTATGTAAATCAACCTCGACCCCTTAATTATTATACAATTTGTACTAAAATAACCATCAAATACAAAGGATTATAATAGTATCTTGCCCTTGCAGCACAAAAATCTACATTTCCTAGTTTTTTAACTCAGTAACCCTACGAAGCCAAAGCACCCTATCGAGATTAGGGGTATTGTGGACCTTGCAAAGAAATAAAGTCAAGAAGCGCTCAGCACTTGAAAAATTTTCATGAATAATAATATTCATATTTGCAGCTGCATTGTCGGCTATACTTCTGAGGAAAGTCGTTACGGGTTTTACCCTCCTTGGACCTTGCACCCCCCCAGATTTCTTCGAGAATGAGTGGCGTGGCTGTATCTCTTAGGATCCGTGAAAAATAGTATCCTACTTCTGTACGGTTATAGTGAAACAAATAACCTTAATGTAACCTCCTCTTACGTATGCCAGCAAGTATGCAGGATATAAGCACCATGCACTGAGCCTTTCTATTTTTTTCTGATAGTTTAACCAGCCAGCTCATTAACGGAAAGTTTCATTACAAGCCTATGTTCACAAATCTCTTGACATACAATTGTTTCTAATCCTGATCCCCTTGCTTGTGCACCGCTACAGGGGGTGGCCTAAATCGGGCTGCCTACAAGCGGTATGGTTGCCCCCACGCCCGATCCTCTTCCTAAGAATATAGGGTAGCAAACATTTTAATTAGTTTAATAACGGTTAAACAATAGGTTATAAGAGCGATATTAATACGTATCCGGTCATTATTAAAATCAAAGTACCTTGGGATGTGAACCAAAATTTCGAAGGGTGAAGGCTTCCATTTATACCAATAACCTATACTTCATTTTATGTTTTTACGCTATACAACAGCGACAGGATGTAAGGGGGCTAGAATTAAAGGCTGTAGCTAGGTTTACTAAAAGCCAATGCCCATATAAACAGCTTACAGAGGTACCGATTCCGCAAGGGATTGTGGTTTAAACAGCCGTAAATAAAATGCAACCTACAGCCTTAAACCCACCCGGGTTGCAATTGCTCTATCGTACATATTAAAAGGCTGGTCCTATAAGCTTCTTGTATATATCCTGTCTATTAATTTAATCCTGCTTGGTTGGAGCCCCCTCCCTCTATCATTTTTTTCCCTTTGTTACTCTACTTCTAATACCTAATCCCTTGCTTTGCAATCCTTCTTCTAGCTTGCGCCCAGCATAGATAACTTTAATCCGAAACGGCTGCCTACAAGGGTATCGATAGCCCACCAACTATTACCATATCGTACCTTAGGAACTAGGTTCAGGGAAGCTTTATGGCAGCGGATGCAAGATAGGGAGGGCCTAATTCTCAGCGAATCGAACGCTGTGATATTTCCTTATCAAGATACACTTTACCGGCATTAAAGTTAAGGTCATCTTATCTAATATAATATTTAGGTACTTGTGGAAATGGCCTTATATTTACTACTTATCACCCAAGTATTCCTACGGTGTATGTATCTTCACGGAGGGGGCTTTATTACCTTTAGGTACTAAGCTACACACCCTATATCTTATAATCTCTGATTCAAAGATTACTGGGCATAGAAAGCTCCCTGGAAGCAAGATCTATTTTTTTTTATTGTTTTTGCTTATCTAATTTAATATAAAGCTTGTAAACCGAACAAGTTGCTCAAGAGGTATAAGAGTTAGTAAAGCCGGTAGCACAAACAGAAGGTACCACCCCCACTCCGTACCTGTAAGAAAAATCACGCATTAGATCAAGGGTTATAAAATTCACAATATAAACAGTCATTCTGTGACTTATGTTAAAATTGAGAAAAAAAGGATTGGGAACCTTTACATCTTGTGTGTAAGACAACCCCGTTCTACCAAATTGAACTTAATTTCTCTACTTATTTTAATAAAATTTTATTACGGTGCTCCTTTATTTATTTTGTAGCCTCAATAAAATAAATTCAAAGCAGTGTCTCTCAATTAACATATACACAGGAGAAGCGGAACCAGCAGTCCTAAAATCACTAAGCCTACTCTACCTATTACTCATCCACGCCAGCGTATAAGAAGGATATTAGGTTATTGTTGGTCTTGGTGAAAAATACATAATGCATGCAACAATTTTCTGTTGATCACGCGCCTGTATCCCTATTTTTTCCTTAAAAACGTGACCAAAAAGACGAAGCTATGATGTTACTATAACAGGGCATTCTAGTGATAGTAGTTAATAAACATGCAACCAGCCCGCCCTATTTTGCAGATCGCGCAGCGGAAGGAGTTTAAATATAAATCAGAAACAGAGGAGTCTATTGTGAAAAAGCCATATGCGAGAATTCTGCGATTAGCTGAGCCCTTATATTAATTAAAGTGTTAGTTTTAGCAATTTTCGGATAATAATCAATTTACAAACAAGAGAGCTTTAAAATCAGAAGATAAAGATAATTGTATAACCTAACAGATAAAGTCTTACCTGTTTAAGACCCAGGACAAACCTATCTTATACTGTTCTTTAGTGCGCTATGAAATAAATAGTAAATTAACTTTTACTTAACATGACTAAGCAAAGCTAAAAAAAGTAATCTATCTTAAGGAGATAGACAGAAAGAGAATAGATTCAATTTATAGCTTACTTGATAAAAAAATAAACTTATATAAGTATTTATGGCTTATCTGTTATCGTTGTTTTATCGTAATTCTATGGCACCCTATCATCGCATAATAATAACGATCTATACTAGCAATAAACATTCATGAATATTATAAGTAAAGTATATAATTAGTATTTCCTACTGTAGAATGTAGAGCTTGTTTCTGTCATTAATTACCATCTCAATGAATTACTAGAACAAACATAACATTAGCGATGTTGGTTCTAGATTTATTATTTTATAGTAGTTGGTAAGCTAATCTTTCTTCCTTTCAGGCTAAATATCACTATATTTTACTTGTTGATAGAGAAAAATTAGATTGACTTTATTTTATATTTAACTATTAATTGCTGCCCCATATAGTAAGCGCATATTGGCTGGTTTAATGATAATTTAAATAATATTGTTACAAATAATTGTAAGGGATACTGTTTCAAATTATTGCTTTGTAATTCAACTTTGTTATTATATTAATTAACAATCAGAAAAAACAAAATAATATAAGAAACGGCCCCTATTATCATTAAATAAGGAACCCCTAAAAGTTAAATCCTAATAATAATTAAAAAGGAATAGATGAAATATCCTATTTAAAACATAAGGTAGATAGCTATAGGGATTTTGATCTAATTATAAACAGTTATACCGAAAAATAATGCATTTATCTTAAAAACCATTCTAGATTATTTATGTATAAACCATTAAGAAAAACAATCGTATAAAGCCTCCGAAAGATCAAAACCATTTGACCTCACGGGCTATTATTTTTCTTTTGAACCTAAAAATAGGCTTACAATATATTTATACTTGGGCACTTTATAATTTTTTCTGTGTGTGCAAGTTTGCTCTTACATATAAGCATCCCTAAACCCCTTGCATTTTGCAATCCTTATTCCATAAGCCTTGCGCAACGCACGATAACTTAATCGAAGCTGGATACAAAAGATGGGAGTCGAATACTCCACCGCCACTATACCAATTATACCGTAGAGAAAGGTTTCAGGATTAAGGGGTTGACATTCTGTTCCCTGCTGGATTGGGTTATTTGGAACATACCATAGCGACTCCACCTTTCGGATAAGGAAAATAATGATACACAATTCCGGCCACCCTTGGATAGGGGAAAAAAGGGAAGCCTACATCCTTTAGTGTACTGATCCTTTTGCAGTTTGCGTATTTAGCGTAATATTTGTTTTTACTAGCTCTGCGTAGCTTCGCATAACAAGATAAATGAAATAATAAAGGAGTAGGCTTCGCCCTACCTTCAAAGTGTAAAATATGGTAAGGAAATTCTGACAAAGCTCTTATTCTATATCCCCTAACGGAGGGTCCTTCGCCAGAAGGGCTATTATTAATCTCAAAGCGGGCTAGTCGGACTTGAACTGGACATATCCAGATCGAATCTTGTAGGTCTATCATTAACTTTATAGCCCGGTTTTAAAATATTTTATTTGTATAATCTTGCTTTCGATATTTTTATTGCTAGTAGGCGGAAGCATCTTTCTAACTTACGGAAGCAATGCTAAGGATCAGCGAGTCATATTGAACATCTATATGATATAGAACAAGATCAACAAAAATGTTTATAGTATAAGGGTGAAGAGACGTGATCATGTTTAAATAACAAGATAGTTTATTTATTAGTTAAATTAGATTTGAGACTTTTGTGCCTTACTAATCCTGAAATGAAGTTATAGATAAAGGGGATTTTGTCATAAGTAAGAAGCACACCCTAGAAGGCTCCACCTATGGGCTACATATAAAGATATTTTTAGGTTGGCTAATTATATCTCTGCTGTAGCACACCTAAAGGACAAGCTATCTTTACGCTGGCTCCCTTTTAGCTTTAAGCTTGCGCAGGCCAAGGTGAGTAAAGGAGGTATGGATACGCATGTATGGGCATTGTTTCACCTACCCAACCAAACCATACACAAAAATGAATGTTCCTCTTAATACATATATATCTTAAATATTTATAGGCTTAGAGAGCTATTGGTAATAAAATTGAGTAGGTTTTTGAATTTTTTTGGTATTGCTTAAAGCCAATAACAAAGAGCCGCTATGGTATATAGGCAAGCTTCTAAGGAAATAATCTTTTAACTATGAAATCAATTAGATATTTCAATAATATGATTCTTCAAATGAAAAGTCTCCATCATCATCCCATCTAATCTGGTTTTCGAATTATCATTATTAATAAGTGTTTTACACTCAAATTTACTATTGTTATCTTTCTATCTTCCGACGTTTATTCTTGTTCAATAATCAACATCAGAACAGAATCACTTGCTTCCTCTTTACTGTCTTTTATTCTCGCGGCCATGATATCAATTGTTTAAGGCTCAGCTCAACCTTAGATTCTAATTCTGAGGATTTCAGATTGACTACTAATGAATTTTTTGATTCAGCTTCCTCCTTCCGGATTGGGTGTGGTACATAAGGGGATTATAGGGATCAAAGTGAGATGAATTTTGATAAGGTTGTCTGACAGGAGATGGTATTGCACGTTCCTAATTCCATTGATATTCATCCCCCTTCTAAAGTTTGGACCTCACCCGTCTTTTCGCTAATATTCACTTGGGTATGGAAAAACCAGATAAAGGTATCTAGGTCACTGCTGTAACTCTACCTTCACTAGGTGTAATATCGACCGACAAGGTACAACAGACATATAATCCATTCTGCTGGAATTCTTCATCGGGACTGTATTCACGAAACTAAGCGATCACTTATTCTGACGAATAAAGCGCAAGAATCTGACTTACTGGTTTTTCTCATTAGGTTGGTTATCAGGGTCGAGATTCATTGGGCATTTCTTCTCTGGCCTTAGTATTAGATATTGAATCCATTTGGGTGTTTCTCCTTCAGGGCAACGTACTTAGACTGGGTCCATTAATTTCTCCTGTGGCGCGAGTCCCCTCCAGAATTAGTCAGTATTGAGAACCCCTTGTTGAACGATTGCGCTGTCTAAACATAAATGAATGCAGTTTAAGTACTAAAAGAATCTAAATTATATTTGTTTATTTAATCCTTGTCATTCATTTAGTACTCTTTTTTTTGTGCATGTTTAATTAGTATATCGTTATTATTGTTAGACCCTCCAGTAATCAACATGAGACATATAAAAACAGTTCATACAAGATCAACAAAGTGTCAGTTAAAGAAATACCGATTTTACGAAACCACATGATGGGAATCCTGTTAATGTATAGGCTTAAATATTCTTAATAAGGCATACAAGCATGAGAATCGTACCTTATGATAACTGGAACCCATGGAACCCTGTTCCT
>JACYFI010000724.1:0-12278 GCA_020975735.1 Ophiocordyceps xuefengensis
CCAATTTCATATCCTAGGGAACAGTGCGAGGATAAGGGTTCGACAACTTCTGTTCCGTGCTGGTTTGTTAGTGGAACATATCATGCACACCCTCTTCCGAGATGGAAAATAATTCATAAAATCCTGCCCCCACCCTTGGATAGGGAAAATGAGTCCTACATCCTTTAGTTGTACTGATCCTTTGTGCAGTTGGCGATATTTTTTGTATATTTTCCTTACGTAGTCTAGGCGTAGCTTACGCAATAAGCATAAATGAAAAAAGAAAGGAGTGGCTTCGCCTATCAAAGTGTAAAAATATGTAAGCGAAAAAAAATTCCTACACAGAGCCCTATTAATAATCCCCTACAGGCGGTCCTTCGACCGAAGGGCTTTTTATCATTAACGGCGGCTAGGTCAGACTTGAACTGACAATCCGATCGGAAATGTGTAGGTCTTCATAAACTATGCGCCGTTTTTAAATATATTTTTTTGGTAGTTTGCCCTTTCGATCATTTTTCATATTGCGTAGTAGGGAAGCCCCTATTACTAACTTACTGGGGCAAGCTATGATTAGCGAGCCTCATATTGAAACATCTATAAGTAAGTTATACAAGATCAACAAAATGTTTCATATATTAAGAGAGAGGTGATCTGGCTAATAACAAAGCCTAGTTATTTATTAGTTAAATTAATTTAAGATTTTTGTGCTATCTAATCTGAACCTGAAGTTAATAGATAAAGTGGATTTGTCCGAAGTAGAGCCACCCTAGGAGGCTCCACAATGGCTACATATATAGATTATTTTTAGGTTGCCTAAATTTATAGCTTGCGTAGCCACCACCTAAGAACAAGCTATCTTTAACCTAGCCTCCCTTTTAGCTTTTAGGCTTGCGCAGCAAGGGGATAAGGAGGTATGATACCATGTATGCCATGTTTTCACCTACCAATCCACAAACACTAAATTAATTGGACTCTTAATACATAGAATATCTTAAAATTTATACTAAGATTCTTATTGTTAATAAATATTTGAGTAGGTTTTTTGATTTGGGTTATTGCTAAAGCAAATAACCAAAGAGCCCTATGGTATTAGCAGCCACTTAAAAAATAAATTTACATATGAATCAATTAATGTATTAAAAAGATGAGTCGTCAAAATGAAAAGGTCTCCATCAATAATCCCCCTCATAATCTGGTTTCGAAACTTATCTATTATTATAAGTGTTATTATCACATTTACTATTGATGTATCTTCATATCACTTCGACGTTATTTCATCAAATCAACGTCAGAATCAGAATCACTTCTTCTCCTTTTTACTCCTTATATTCTCCGGGGCATGATTTCAAATTGTTGAGGCCCAAGTCATCCCTTAAGAATCTAATTCTAGGATGTTCAGATTGGACATCACTATTGAACTTTTGATCAGTTCATCTTCGGAATTGGTGTTGGGTACAGCTAAGATTTACTAGGATCAAAGTTGACTGTACATCTTGATAAAGGTTGTTCTGAAGGAGGACTGATGATGCACTCAGATGTATTTGAGATACATTCATCCCCCTCAAAGTTGACCCCACCCGTCTGTTTCATATATTCCTGGAGTATTGAAAACCAGGACAAATTGGATCCCCGTGCGGCTGCTGGTAGATTCTAACCTCACTGGGTGCATACTCGAGGGACCAGTCAAAACCTGACTAATAATGTCACCTCTGCTGTAAGATTCTTCGGGACTGTCAATCACGAGACTAAGCATCCTTATCTACGAAAAAGCAGAGTCTGAGTTACTTTGTATTTTCCATTAGGTATGTTATCAGGGTCCGGATTCATTGAGGCATTTTTCTTCTCTGGCCTATACTTGAATATGTATCATTGGTGTTCTCCTTCAGGCATCGGTATTAGAATGGGTCCATAATGTTCTACTTGTGGCGCGGAGTCCTCAGTTCAAAGTACCAGGTATGAGATATCTGTACGATCGGCGTTTTTCTAAACTAAAATTGATGCGTAGGGTAACTAAAATATCCTATATTAATTTGTTATTTTTCATTCATATCAATTTTAGGTATCTGTTTGTTGGGTGCCATGTTTAATTGTATATCGTTTATTTATGATTAGGGACCCTAGTAATACATCCGAGACATAAAAAAACAGGCAATACAAGATTCAACAAGTGCAGGTAAAGGATACTCGATTCATATCCTAAATGAGGTGACTCGATGGTTAAATGATAGCGGCTAAATCTTTCCTAGACCTACAGCCATAAGTTGGTACCTATGATAACGTGCGAAACCCAATGGAACCTGTTCCAAGAAGAAACAGATACCAAATACCCATCATACTTTAATTGTCAAAATGATGAAACACTATATCCTATTGCTAGTGAACATAAAAGGTGTTCACATGTTTGTTTTATAAATTTTAATAATTCTCATTATTGGCTCCAGACTTATTTCTTATGTGCAAATCTCTTGCATTTGAACAATAAAGTTTTTAAATATATAAATTATAAAGGACCACCTTAATTAAGCATGTTCTGCGTTCACACAGACCTTTTTATCTGAATATGAGTCTTGTACCTATCTTATTCAAAATCATAGTAACTATAAATAAGATTAGGCTACATATAATTCTTTAAAATAATTAAAAGAGCTTGCTGTGTAACAAAACCATAAATTTAACTAATAGTTGGTAAATTAATAAATTTATAGGAGTTCCCCATGTAATCTATAAAGTTAAAAATTACCTAAATATAATATATCTAAATTATTTTTAAATACTTTAAAAAAAGCCTTCCATTTTTGACTTTTTTTTGTTTATTGTTTTATTAAAAAGTAAGTACTAATGCTAATATATCTCTCTACTTCTATTCTACCTGACTTTAACAGACATTTATTTTTGAATACCTTTGGTTGTAAATGATTCTTTAACAGCTAATAATCTCTATACTTATAAAATTTCTGAAATAATGCTCTAAACTTTATACCTTGTAAAGGATATTTTTGAAAAAAGGAAATTATTTTTATCTTTAATATCATTAAATTTATACAACACGATAATTCTACTTCATCCTGGTCTAATTTAAAACTTTTCTCAAATCTTTCCACACCCTGAATAAACCCATAAGATTTGTAATAAACTTCATCTACCTCCCATGTTCGGAGTTAATAGGAAAACAAATTAACATTATAACCACGTTGTATAGCTTAATTTAATCATGATCTAGCATAAAAAATAACCCTTCCCATCTACAATCCAAGCCAAACAGTTAGTCTTGATAATCTGTGTAAATCATCCTAAGCGTGTTAACATTTAAAATTTAGGAAAATTGAGTTTTTTAATTTATCCGACAGCATTCTGTTCATAGACCCGTATATTGATTTATTTAGAGGCTCAACATACTTTCTCAATATAAGAGCGTGCTTTAGCTGTTAAAAGAAAACTTATAGCTGTTTTTAATTAAGAGATAATCTGCTCTCTTTTTGAGTAAATATAGGTATTTAATCAAAAATAAGGTATAAATTTTTTTAAGCCAAATGCCTTGCGGATTGGGACATTAGCTCGCCTTATTTTATCTACATACTCCATTAATTGGTACCTATCCCAAAAAAAAGATGAATTCTTCTTAGTAATTAAGAATATCTTCTTATTATGTTCAATCTATTTTAAAATTCCCAGGTGTTACCATTATAGCTGAACGATTAGAACATACTCTTGAGACTTTAAAGAGCTACAACTCCCTCCACCATCTGTAAAACCTGTTACTCAATAGGGGGTAAGATTGAAATCTTCTGATTTCGTACTATAAATCTTTTAAAACAGTTTTTAGCGAGCTAAATATTTAAATGCTTTGGGATTTTTCAGGTTTACAGGCCAAGGTTTATTTAATATTCAATACTTAACAAAGTTATGAACTATTTATAGTATATAAACATATATTCATAACACTTAAAACAAAACAAAAGTAACCATTAGAAAAGCAAAGGCGTGAATACTAAGGCAATCCTACTGCAAAATATGTACCATCAAAGCTCTTTTCTATCCCCTTTTTAGATTTCAAAAGAGTGGTGGGGAACGTAATGTGTATGCTCCACTAGATAATAATATTACTTGTTTTTAATTAAAAGTGCATTCCGAGAAGGATTAATAGGTTCTAACCCATAGGAGGTCATTGAGTTCCTCTAATTCTACTGGTGTGGTGTTTAAACACTCACTTATTGTTTTAATTTTAGGGTAATGTTTATCAATTAATACATAATTAGATATTTTCGTGATTGCATCTCTGACCTTTAATTTTTTTAATTCATCTAACCCTTCTCCTTGTTAAATGGGTTTCTTTTTTCCATAAATAAAGCCGCTTGTTTAAAATCTTCGTATTTTTTTAATTTTATAACCAGTAATCTAAATTTTTCAAATATAGGGTTAAAATTTTATTTATCGAATCATCTGTTAAATTTATTTCTTTCAACCTATAAAATCCCCCACAATCTAATTTAGGATATATATCGTACCAAAATTAATGTAGATTATTAACTTTCTAACAGTTCGTTTTTACTTTATGTGGTTGAGTTTAGAAATAATCTTAAACATACTGTTTTCTCCTAATTTTGGATCGGTGATTTTTTTTTAATGCTATAAAGAAAACCACCCCTTCCGCGTCTGTAATATCAAGCTAATCAAGTTTTAAATTCAAGTAAATCTACTTTTTGTGGGGCGAGCCACACTGTTTTAAAAGGCTGGCTTAAGGGGGAAAACTAAGCTTAACGCCTTCAGGGGATAAATTTTCGCAACCTATTAAAGTGACGCTTTATTAGATTTACCTTTTATTTAAACTTCTAGATGTACGATGTTGACCTGTTTCATCAAATTTAAACTCTTTAAAAAGTAAATAGTCGGATTGCTTACAGTTAATTAAGGGATAGTGTCAAATAATGATTACTTATTAAATTTAATCTTCTAACGCAAGATACTCTAATGACAGATTCCCCCCTAATTTTGTTATTTTTCCTGACCAAAAAACAATTGAATTGTTATATATAAGGCTAGTATCCTTTTATGACAGACCCATCTGAAATTGCCTCTTTAGCTCGTGTACCTACCTTAATTTAGGAATTCTGGGTAAACACCTATAAAAAGCATACCTTCTCCATCATTAACCCAGAATATCAATAAGGATTTAATTCAGAAAGTTATTTAATAATGTATTTCTACTAGAATTGAATGTTTTTGAGTATTCTTAAACATTAATTTTTTATTCTACATTTTTTGTGCGAAGCCTCGGTAAATATAGTACTCTAATATTCTATAGAATTTTTAAAAAGCAAGTTTCCATGGACTTTTAGAGCACACCCTTACAAAATTTAGATATAACTTGAGGGAAACACGTCTGCTCGTTGCCCTCTTTTACAGATTATGCTATCTGATTTAGGATACGCGATATCCATTTCCTTGACTAACCAAAGAATCTCTAATGGATATTACTATACTCTCATACCATTATGGACACGACAAAATCTTTCGATAGATAGCTTCAAGCTTATAAAGCTTTAGGGGGTTTCCCCGGAGTTTGGTACCCTTATCCACGTGCTTTTCTATTGAAATGAAGCCAAAAAATTGCAAGGGAAAAATTAAGTCGATCTATGAATACATCACACCTAAAGTTTAATCCTTTTATTGTACAGGAGAGTGTGGTTACCTAAATACGTCATTAAAGATAACAAACCACCGATACTAGAAATACTAGGTTATTTATAACCAAATCACCGTACCGATCTAAAAAAAAAAATATCTTGCTGATGCAAAGAGCAGCCAAGCTTCGGATTTTTTATTGGTGAAAAATACAAAATTTATATTTTTGTTTTAATACTAATAAATAAATTTTTAAGGTGGGTCTCAATTATACTCGATACGACCCCTTATTTGAATAAGTTTTTGTCAGCAGTCTTCAGTTATCGCACTTTATGAGTTAAACGTTTTACCTGATATATTTTTAATCCTGTTAAATTGATAAACATAAATAATTAACAATGTGTACTAGTCATTAAGGAAATTTTA
Source organism: Ophiocordyceps xuefengensis (assembly GCA_020975735.1). Lineage (NCBI taxonomy): Eukaryota > Fungi > Ascomycota > Sordariomycetes > Hypocreales > Ophiocordycipitaceae > Ophiocordyceps > Ophiocordyceps xuefengensis. Next base: position 6,028 of record JACYFI010000724.1, read on the forward strand.
GTTAATTATGTAGGTAAAATTGTAGTGATTTTCGTCAGATGGGCCATATGAATACAACTTTTTGGTGGCTCTTTGAAAAAGGATGAATTTTTCACCTCTAAATTCAATTAACCTTGAATAATTCTGCAAATCGTGCATAGGACATTGACTCTTTAATTATTCTTTTAATTTGTGCTGTTGGTTAGGTTAGTGAAGACAGTACATTGCAACCTCTAGCTGAGCAAGCCTAGGAAAAAAATTGATTAATTAGAAAATACACATTGTAATTCTCCTCGAGACTAATCTCCTGCGCAAGAATTTGATAGGAACAACTGTCCGTCAATACAAAGAAATCCCCGTGCTAGTCGTAGCATTAGAGTCTAATACTTTTTGTATCTAATGGGAGGCGCTAACCTTCTAACAAACAGGCTTTGCCCGCCAATTTCTTACGATTATCCTAAAGCTTATGCTATGCTAATAATCTTCTGGGTACAAAAATTCTACATTTTGATAAATTAATAATTATGTTATTACTCCTTGCATTAATTATACTATATCTACAGGGACACCATCTTTTTTCTTCATATATAATACCTGAATTTAAAGAACTTGTTTGGAATTTTTCATACATAGTTTATCATTTTAGAGCATAAGCTTCGCTAGCAAAATACCTTTTTTAGTGATCACTTTTAATATTATGATCCATCAACCGGTTCTATTAGAGCCGCAAGATATCATCCTACTTTGGGTATTAGCAGGGTTCAAAGTTATATTTCTTAGTGTACATATTTAAAAGTCCTCTCATTGTAAGAGTTACTTTAGTTTAAAATTAAATGAATTATAACTTGCCTATATTTTCATTATGGTTACCTAAGTATAGTACAAATAAATATATTAACTAATTTTGGTTGGACTATATTTTTAAAATAGTAATTTGAATTAAAACGTATTAATCTTTAACCATAGTCTCTGAGACCCTGAAAATATTTTTTCGTGCTCAGTTTCCTGCTGGAATCGCCTGTTAAAGGGTTTTCCAGAATTGTTAAATTTAAACAAGGCACGAAGGATATTATCCTTCCTGAGGATTATATCTCTAACATCATAAATGGTCTAGATGCAAGTACTGGTAACTAAAGCTATATAGAACAATACATTACTATTATTAAAAAGATCATAGATAAAGCACGCATTTTAAGTGTCTAAAGATAAAAAGATATGTAGTATAGAGATGCAAGGGGAGCGATGAAACTAAATGAAAGGATGATCTTGAAAATACTTCGGACCAAAATTGTCACTATATAAATAATAAAAATAGACAGCTTTTGCAGTCATGAATTCTCTTGTTTTAAAAGCCTCTAAGATGAAATCGAACATCTATAAACGTTATTAACAGTACATCGGCCTTTACCGTTGAGCTATGAAAGCTTTGTACTTGCTCAAGCTAATATTAATCTTAAACTTTTTACCTTTACGCTTGCCATAAGGAATAAATACAGGAAACAGTGCGGTTGTGCTTTAATGCTCTCTATTTTCATGACGTCAAGGCTTACGCCTATAAAAAATTCATTTTTTTCATCTTTATTGCAACTACGTCTTCTATAAAGCACACCACCTGAAAAGGATATGGCACGCTGTTAGTCACAAAGATGTTTATACGAAGCAAAAGGCTTGGATATCTACAAGTCATATTTTATTTAAGTATTTATAGGGGTCTTCACCAGGTATAGCCCTAAACAAAGGATAGATATCCGCTTATTGCTTCGATAAAAAACAAATAGATAAAGCGTGCGCTATTTTTACACATCATGGCGAAGCTCTCCTAACTCTCAGTTCAAGATATAAGGGTTACCCAAAAATACAAAGTAGTTAAAGATCTAGAGGGCAGACTTATTTAATTTATTTTTTGAAACAAAGGCTTGCATTTAGCTTGCTAAGCGAAGAAAAATATACAGCGAACCAAAATAAAACTCAGGTTTGTTACTTTGTGGGTTGAAACCCTGAGGGTAAGTATTGATTTGTGCTTTTTGGGCTGTTGGTTAGGTGTAACATAAAACATAGATTTGCACTTCCTCAAGACATCCTCTAATATTTTATCTCTGTGTATTAAGAGGCCTATATCCCTAGCCTTGTGCTTCAATAGCACTATAAGAAAAAATATTACTAAACTTAATAGGAAGCTAGTCAAAAAAGGCTATCCTAAATCGAATTGTAATTATAATATCATTCTAGATTTAATCTGTAAAATAGGTGGACTCGACACCTAAATCTAACAGATACCCATAGTAACAAAAGGATTACCTTTACGTATAGCAACTTTTCCTTGTATAAAATTAGTCGTGCTGCCGAAGCGCAAAACGCCAAGCCAATACACTCTATTATATAGCTTATTGAGCACTCTTATAATTTTGGAACTCAAAGGCTTTATGGATCTGCCGCTCACGGCTAAAAAAGAATTATATCTGAGCTTCTGCCTAACTCCTATAAGTCTTATTTGTTAATTACTTTGCTATACAAATTCCAAAAACCTATTCAAAATTTCAATTTTATTTACTTTTTGTTTGTTTCTGTTATTCCTTATTACTCCCCCCCCCCAAAACAGCCAAGACTTTGCAGATCTGAATGAACGCGAATCCTTATACCTATTTACGCCTGTTCTCTCAACAAGCCTATTAAAAAATGAGGAGCGTGGGCCGCCAGTCTACCAAGAGGCTATTTTAAGTATTAATATATCGAAAAAGCCGTGGCTTCGCATCGCAAGGCCTGAGCGTGCCTTGAGGATTTTAGACGTTGACCCTCCATAAGCATATTTAAGTACTTAAAACAAAGAACAAATTACAGATAGGGAGTCGTGAAGGGAACCTTAGAAACTTATGGAAACTTTTTAAAATTATCTGACAAAACGCTTCTCTCTCATATGTATTTATTATTATAGAATCTTAATCAGAAGTCGAAACCGATATCTCATTATCGTGACAGGGCTAACCCTTTACCAGTTAAGTTACTAGTTCTAGTAACATTATGCACAAGTGTGGAGGGACAAAGATTCGAATCTTAAAAGTCAATAGAGCTATCCGAGTTTACAGCTCAAACCCTACTTACCGAAATGAAAGGAACCCTCCTTTAAAGAGAAATATATTAAATCATAGTGTTTATTAATACTAATCCCGTGCAACTTTTCACTACACCGGAACCCGTATTTTCCGGACTTTACACTTATTAGAAACCCGCATACGGAAGATTCCCAATATTATAGACAGCTTTGGTCTGTTCACAAATACTATATCTAACACAACCCTACTGTTTTTTTTACTAAAATTTACCTAGAGAAAGCAACTTATTTGCATAACTCTTTCATGCATGTGACGAGGTGGTTAGTACCAATCCGAGGGCATTCACCGGTGACTGTGATTCAACCGATTATACTTAATTATCTTAATTCATGTGAGCAATCGAATTTCAGACTAGAATTCCTTAAAAATTTTTATCCTATTTTTTTTTGAATAGCTTAAATTTTCAACATTTTTGCAAATCCCTTTTGTCTCATGGCTTAGTCAAATTTTATCATGGATATCATATTAATTATATTATTTAAGACTACCTATAATACTCTTTGACGAATTCATTCCCAGGCTTTTACATTTTAAGTTCTTCTTAACCTGAAGGAGATAAAATTGACCTTAAACTTTTAAATATTCAGGCTGCTTACATCAATCTAAGTAATCTTGTAACTTTACACCTACTATCCTTATGATTTATTAAAAAATGGGTATAATATATTCCTATAATATTCAGAGGAATGTTCTTACAAAACACAATTTAGTACCATCCCTCATAATATACCACACTCCGAAATAGGCAAGTATACACTCCATAAGAGGGCTGTAATCCCATATCTTTTTTGAGTTAATTGAATATTAATTGTACTCCAAACTCCTGATTTGGACCGGAGATCTTTCTTAATTGTAACCTAAAACCAACCATTCACCGCGATGTAAAACCCCACACTTCATTTGTGATGTCTGGATTATGATATAGTCTGACTACTAACGGGTCAGATACTTCAATTTATTCGGGTAAGCCTCTCTTTATCAATCAGGATAAAACCCTTTATTATCAGAGCTTTAATTGATATCAATTTCATGCAACCTTTCTATTGTTAAATGTTCTTTTTTCTGATTAAAAAACAACACGGCTTCCTAAATAAAGGTGATCCGCATATTTTTTTACCAAATGTAAAGATCGTTATCGGAAAAATGTGTATAACATAAGTCCGATATTATGAATCTATAGATGTTATAACAAGATTGAGACTATCTTTCACCATGCTTTACTATGAGTACCCTTCCCTTTAAAAATATGGTTCTGAATACCTTTAAAATAATCTAAATCCTTCTGTGTAAACCTTAATACCTTAATATCAGCTCACAGTTATGTAGAGACTACTGATTAGTTTCCTCAAATAAATGGAAAAAAACCCTCTGCATCAAAAACCGTGTTATAAAAACCAAGGGGTGGTATTAAGCGTTAGCTATTTTCGTAAACTAGACCTACGCGCAATAGTTTTGAATAATAACGTGCTGATTTTAAAATTTTAACTAGGGGTATATTTTGAAAGGGCTTCGATTTGAAATCTTCTTTCGAAAACCTTAGAGTACACCTTTATACAAAATTTATAGTTAACTACCGTCACTCGTTGCTCTTTTTACAATTACAAGTTTTGTCTTATGGCTTGCGGGACATTTAAAGCCTGTAAATTGACTTAGAACTCCGCCGATAACCCTATTTCGCTTTCGATGTCATTTCTGACTTATTGAACCATTACCTGAGATAATTACCTTAGCCACTCCAAAACTTTGGTATGATGGTTTGGTACCAGAAGCTTTTACAAGTGTTCCCCGGAATTTGATAGTTTATCCCGCGTACTTGAGACCCTTAAGTCCAAGAAGCAAGGAATATGTGTCACTTCCTATAGACCACATAATAAAGGCCATGATGACGTGTTCTTGTTCCCCTTTTCTATCCATATATCCAGGAATCCTAATGCCCTTTCGTAGTAGCGAACCTCTTGACTCTATAAAAATATTTTTATATTAGCGCAACAGCATCCAAAAATAAAAGTCAGGGATTTCGTTTAATATAACATGGAAACATAGTTTTTTCACACACATTACTGAAACAAGCCGTGCAATCCTGTAATATTTTATTATAACAAATTGGTGGTAAGGTTGTTTCGAGTGATCTATGTAAATAACAACACACTTACTACTGTTGGTCAGAAACGTCTATATTTCAGTCCTGCGTTGCCACGGGATTAACTCTTGAGGGGATGCCTTACATTTCATTATAATAGACCAAAGAAATATTTAATTTTATTTGTTTTGACTGCCGAACTAAATTATTAAATCTGTTCATCTTAAACTTATGGCATCATTCATTACTGCAAAGAGACCTTGGGTATCTAAATCCTGTTTTGTTTCTCTGTGCCTTCGTCCCTAAACGTAGTTTTTACCTTAAAGGGGTGCCTTCGCCTTTACCCGAGTCCCTTTGGTATTAAAAGAATTTCATCTCTCCCTACCTAAAGTTACTCCCCTCTCAATTAAAACATCTAGTTCAAATACGTAACATTATATGAAACTATATTGACTCCGTCTAGTACCCTTTTAGAACCCAATAGAGATGAATAATATAGTTCCCTTTACCGTATTACCGCGACTGCTGGTCCACCGTAATTCAAGTCAAGACTAAATATACATAACGGTCATTTTATCATAATATTACAACAAAGCTTATTCAATTTTTAATATAATCCGATGATCATCTTTTAGGACCTAGATCAATATAGGGACTTGCCACTCTCCAAGTTGTCGTTCAGCCATAGGCCATGACCAAAATTCTCCTGCTGTACTAATTTGCATGGGTTTTTTAGGACCCAATGTGGTCGATCACCCTTTCAGATCGAGCTACGAGGAAGTTGTTTGCTAGTTAAGTATCCACCTGTTACACTACTACCTATCCCGAAAGGATATTTTATCATCCTCTTAAAAAGCAGGGAACTGTACACTTCCTTTATTTATTATGAAGGATTTCCTTCTCTTTAAAGGCCGGCAATTAAACATTTTTTATACTCCACCTGTACACCCTTTTTTTTAATGTAATTAACCTTTAGTATTGCTAGTTACTTTATGGGTTAGAAATTCAAACGTGTAGCATTAGCATGTGTCAACCAACTTGAACAGCATTCAATCGAGAATCCATCCACCAAACTCAGCCAT
>JACYFI010000803.1:0-12058 GCA_020975735.1 Ophiocordyceps xuefengensis
TCAAAATTGCGTGGTTTCACTTGCGAGCTCTAAATGAAAGAAGATAATCCAATAAAAGGCGCATTTTGGCCCCATTTCTATTAAGATCTGATTCCAGTAGTATTATATTTATTACGAACTGTGCTATTTTATATTAAATATGCTACGCTATTTTATCCATGCGTTCGCTTGGCAAACTGCCACTTAATAATATAGATTTACCACCATATCTAAGTATAAAATTATGCTGCTTATAAATTTTTTCTTGTAAAGGCGCCAACCCTTGCCTGGAACCCTTGGCACGCATAGCAAAATAGTACAAAAATGAATTTGCTAACGGGCTTCGACCTTGACTCCCCGTGAGAACAAAGGAATTTTAAGATTTATAATTTATATGTTGCTGGCCGCGATTTTCTATCCTCGGAGCACCCTTAGTGAAGCACCGCTCGCGATGCCTACGCAGGGAATCAGCCATAAAAATTATTACAAGAAATCCTTAAGTGTTTTGTTATACTGAGGATAGTACGAATTTTTATACTTATAAGTAAGTATAGTAGTGATAGCTATTAGTTAGTTACTTCTATAAATTTGTTTGACTACGCTGATAATTCTGATTAATTATTATGACTCATGATTTTTTATGAAAAAATAATGGTTCAGAAAAATCACTTTAAATATATTATTCACCTTTTAAAATATATTTAATTATTGGACTTGTAATTTTATATATTTATACTGTTAATGGTATTCCTTTTTTTTTTTACCGTTAATGAAAATTATTTAAATTTCGCATTGAACGTTGAGTATGATATGTAGTAATAAAAGGATTACACATATATGAACTAATTATAGAGAGAGGGTTTTTTCAAATAATAAACCCCCCGAAAAAAACCCTAAAAATACTTAAAGATGCCTATTCTGGACACAAGGATCTTAAGGAGATTGAAAAAAAACACCTTCAGACAGTGGAAACAAAAAATAACTAAAAATTACAACTTCGGTAATTATCAATTACTATGTGTAAATTATATTTGTATCTGAGCCTAACCGGCCACCTCAAATCTATTACCTTAGTAGAAAAAGAAAACCAACAAATATAATTATAGAAAAAAGACAGAATTTATCCTTTAAAAGATCAATTAAATGAAGTAGAGTTTAAATAACAAGCTTACAAGAATCAAGGGAAAAAAATTTTAAACCAAAAAGCTAATAATATATAAAAAAGGTAGAAAAATTTTTACCCCTGACTGGAATCTAAATATCTTTGTAAAAGATATATAGAAGAAATAAAAAAGTCTTAGTTTTAATCTTAAATATAAAATAGATAACTTGAAAAAAAACAAGCCTTAAGCTCTACAAAAATAATAAGTTACCTTTATCCCGAAATATGGAACTAGGAGAAACGCGTGGATAGAAAAAATGAAGGGGGGCTACTTTGCGGTGCTCATGCCGGGCAAAAAAAATAATATTTGTTCTTTATAAAGCTACACCCTTATAAGTGTACCTCTAATTCTGATAAAAAGTTTTATGGTTAAATTTATTAAAGCGGTTAGGTGTAACGGGGGCGGCCTATCCTGTGATCAAAAAGGTTGATACGATTCAGACAATTTAGGTCTTAGATCGGTGGGTTATCATCGCTGACATGGCGCACGGCTCTTATTTTAAAGTATTTTGAACGGAGAAATAAGAAAGTAAGCTAGTGAAAAGGGTACCCGCACCCTGTAAAGGGCTACCTTGAAAAGGGTCCTATATCCTGGGGTTAAAAAAGAAAGTGTTGCAATATTTTAATTCTTCAGAATATTACCTTACTTAATTTTTCCATCCTTTAAAGGTCATACGAAATACCCTAAGATTTCATATTACAAATAGAGATGGTGGAGTATGTCTTTGTGCTAGGGTTAATCTAATTACTTGTATGTAAACAAATAGTTATATAATCAAGTTTAATAAAGACTTTAATCTGTCTGTCTGGTAGGTGTAGAATACATACCATGCCATGAATAAAAGGTAATATAAATCTAGAGAAACATTAATTATATAAACCTGTAAATTAATTAAATTAAATTCATAAACGTAGAAATAAAGCAAAAAAAAAGTTTAAAAACCAAAGAATACCAATTTGACGGTGGTGGTTATCCCTCTTCACATTAGAACAACCCAGGGGGAGGTAACAGAAATTGGAGGAATTTAATAGTAAGCCTGGCAGCCATATCCCTCTTAACACCCTTAGGGGTGTGCTTATATATGTTTGACCTACAGCATGGTAGGCGCACCAAAGAGATTTGATTTGATTACATATATAATTCTAAACGGTACATTAAATATACTTTGCATTTCACTACGTTTTAAGATGGGGAGCCGTATTTGCAATGTTTGCGGGTGTATGTCGAATTCTAAAAATGTTAGTCTTAAATTATAGATCTTATCTTAGCTTAAGGACCAAAATTCTGACTTTTATTTAAGTGTTAAGCTTACATTTTTCCCTCAACACCTTTTTAGGTCCCATAAGTAAGGCCTATTTTCATAGTGATATGAAATTTTTAACAACACTATCTGTAGAAACCCTATTTAAATTATGAGTTATAAATAGACAATTAGCTGGAAACTACCAACTAATATGGGGCGACAATCTCATATTTTAAGTAGGATTCCTCGAGACTATACGTAGTTTGCTTACTTAAATAAGTTAAGAAATAAAGTCCTAATAACATATGTGGATAGTTATACATCTTGTTACTTTTATTCACCCCTATTATTCATGTTAGCTTATAAATACATAATAAATGATGACGTTTATTTGAGTGCTAATAAAAGAGTGGGATAGTTGCGCCGAAAAATATTTCCTTAGCAAATATCCTGGCCCTGCACCCATTTACTACGAAACTAAAATCTATTGACTCGCCAAGGACAAAGAATCCAAAATCTGTACGCGATTGTTTTTGAGCTATTATTTTTCTATGCCTTGTAAGGATAGCTAAAAAAATATGCAAAAAAAAACAGTAAATAATAATAATTTAAAATTTACTTGTTTAAACTTAAACCACCCTTATTGTCAGTACAAATTGGACTTAGTTATAATTTGAAAACCATCTCCTTTTTTACCAATATTTTTACCAGAGAACTATTTAATGAGGGACGCCTCGATATTAAAATAAGGGTGGTCATTATCTAGTAAATAATATGCGTTAACGGTAATTCGTGGTAACGGTATTGATTTGCTAAAAGCCACATATTTACTTTTCCTTTTGTCTTTAAGCCGAAAAAGTCGTTAATATATCCATAATTCTATTTTTTGAAGTATGAGGCCGCAAGCCTGCATCATTTTTCTTGTTAACGCAGCAAGCGTCATTATTTAATATGGTATGGGTAATAGAGGTAACACATTTAAAGCAAACATTATCTGTAAATAACAACAATATATTTAAGTTTTATATAACCCTGTTATAAATTTAAAACCATGGCGCAGATCAGTATGGGATTAAAGAGACTCAAAGAGTCTAAAAAGACTTATATTCGAATTCCCGTAAAGAAAACTTTTTCTGTAAATCTAAAGATAAGACTATACTTTATTTTTGATTTTATGCTATGAAATTGAAGCTGCGCGTAGCAAGAATTACAAAAATTTGTTCGCACAAGTTCCCTGCCAATTCTTTCACGAAAAATAAATCTAAAGAAACAGGCCATGTAATCCCCTGTTTAATGAGGGAAATCTAAAGGAATTTATTGCACATTTGAATAAAGATAGAAAAAAGGTTTGAATAAATTCTTATGGTACCAAGTGAAAACTAAGTCTGAATAAATCTTAGACTAGATTAAAGAAAAGGGGTTGTTATGTTTCCAAATAGAGATAGGAGTTTCTATTAGAAAGTGCTAAAGGGGATGTGTATCTGATTGTCAAAAGATTTACAAATTTACAGACGCTAATAACATTAAAAAATATATAGATACAGATAAACTATATAAAGATAAATACCCTTGTTATCTCTGTAATTGGTAAAAGAAAGGGGTTCCTACCCTTTTATATACTGCAGTTGAAACATGCCAACAGATCGGGGTTATCTATGGAAATAAGATTATAAAATCTCAAAGGTTACTGCCTAGGAAGAATAGGAGACTATCCTGAGCAGTTTTCAAGGATGAAATTTAAATTAGTACGTGTTAGATCTATTTGTAGTGATAATGTTGGCCGGCTGATTATTCCTAGACTTGTTTACAAACAATTTAGTAAAGGTATAGTAGCTAGTATAGAATCCTTGATCACTACCGGGTTCTATACAGATAATACTTACATAGCTAACTTAACCAGATGTTACGCTTAGTTTAGAATGAGGTCTAAACAGCCCCACCTTAACCCCGCATTTTGTAAAGGTTTAACCTTTTACAAAAGTAAAAAATATAAGACTATAGCTTGGTATATCGTTCCTGTTCTATGAACCAAAAATACCAAGTTAGCAGCTTTTACTTAAAGTTGAATTTTAAATCCTGGGCTCTGATATGAATAGGAGGTTAGAGCATATGCTGTTAGAAAAAGAATTTTTAGTCTCTTGCTAATGGCAGGAAGTATAAATACTCTAATATTACGATCTTAGTGTCGATTCTGGATCAGGTCTACCGCCCCTTTGCTAGTTTGTACCTAATAGCCAGTGAATACGCCTTTGCCTATAAAGGCGCTAGTTGCGTATCCCTAAGTAATTTGTATCTGCGAAGCAAGCCTGCGCTACCTAATAATAAAATAGTCTATTAATTTTTAAATATTATTGGCTATTTTTGCGGGGGGCTGCAGCATACCCTATTACGACAGAACTATGCCAACTGGCCCTCTAAATTGCATCTAAGTTTAGAATGTCCAACCTAAGTATAAATTATAGCTACAATGTATTTTATACGTTTTATGGCTATCTATTTGATTGCATAGAAAATGCAAGGCCTATATTTTGTTTGATGGAGCCCCCTCACACAAGAAAGGTGGCGCCACCTATATTTATTTTTTAATAGTGAGTGTATTAATTAACTTTTTATAATAAAAAAAGTTACTTGCTCCCAACACCACACAGAAAATGATATTTACCTACAACATTTTTCAATTATTGAAGATTCTAAGGTTTTAAATTTGCCGGCCTTACTGGAGTAGCACATGTAACTGTCAGCTGGAACAGAAAACTTATGGTTAGTATGCAAAGAAAGGATTAGGGTCCTAATGCTCAGGGTCAAAATTATAGACTTTCTTTGATATCTTAGCAAAGCTTAGTTAAATAAAAGCTATTGTTAGTCTTTATAAAAAAGCCGCCCTGTTTCCGCAAGCTAATCCTTTTAAAGTATAACTGGAATAAATGTATGTAAAAGATTCTTTTATTTTAAACTGTTCCTCAAATACATATTTTAAGGGTTTAAAGGGGGGAGGGTAATAATGCGTATATATTATATGTTTTACTTAAAAAAATAATCCTAATACTTTTTTTTGTGCCTGACAAGAAGCAAGAAAAAAAGGTTGACTAGATTTCCTAGGGCCCCTTATGGGATCCAGAGGAGCCTCGGATTTAAAAAGGCTCATCTAATGTTAAGTTTGAACGATAGATTTTCCATTGGTCGTTTAGATTGTTTTGTTTTTTTACAAAAAAAAAGGTTACAAAACATCGGTTGGATAAATTCGAATTTTTCTTGTTAGAAATTTGTCAACCTAAAATATGCAGAAAGACAATAAAAATTTCTTACGCTTTGCAGCCAAAATACTTCCCTATTCAATCCGTATATTAAAAGTATACTAAAAATGATATTCAATTTATGATTATTTAATGAATACCTTACACTTTAGACAATTAGAATTCCCAAATTTTGTTACGTGCCTCTAACGAGGTATAAGTATTTAAGTCGCGAATATGTTATGGACAACCCTTAGTACCTTTAGTTGTAGTGCAATCCAGTAGTAATTATGAGGTTATCAATGTACTTAGGTGTAGCTAGAGCTAAACTTTAAATGCTTATTTAATACATAGAGCTTTGCGACTCCTTATATAACAAATTACTGGTTTGTTAAAATAATAAGATAGAATCGTATTGAACTTTAGAAAAACTCTAGAAGCGATGCAGAGGTTAGATTAGATGTCACTAATAAGTTAAAAAGGAATGAATATATAAAATTATAAGTGATGGTACTCTAGTTAAAAATATAAGACAGAAATCTACAAGGTAACATAGCTAAATTCTAAACTAAACACAGAAAATTATAACTATCACAAGATAAATGAATTGAATAGGAAGGTATTTTAGGGGCAATTCGATATTTAGTTATGAATAGTACTTAGGAAGCATAGAAAAATTAAAAGGAAAATACTATTCATTAAGCAATAATTAAATTAATTGTAGAGGTATGAATTTATACATCTTACTTTAGCTACTTACAGACCATTTACTAGTAGTTCACATACAAAAGATTGGCTAACTATTTTTTAAGTTGTAGATTACTGTATCTATATTAATAACTTGGATATTAGGAGCAGCTAATTATAAAAGGTGGAAAATTTAGTATTAGATATTAAGCCATGAATGTAACCAAACGATAGCTTGAGCGCCTTTGCGCTAAAGAAAAAGAACAGCTTATTTAATAATCCCTGCGAGCACAGCGGTAATAAATTGTTTATATAAAAAAGGTTAATGTATAAAATTTATATTACTAACTAATAATAAACCCATTATGCTTATATAAAGAAGGCACTAACCAGAATTATAAATAAGTAACTAAAACTATTTAGTAAAAAGTGATTTAGGGGCACGCATTTTACCCTATAAAGAAACGAGTATAAAGGATTAGATTGTTTTCAGCCACGCACATAAAAAAGTTCTTAAGTAAGTGTAAATACTTTCTGGCCTTGAGCACAAGAGTGGAACTTTTGTTAAACATCCATCAAATGCGGAGAGCCCCCTTCAAAGCTTTATTTTTAACTTAAATGTATCCCAGGATAACAAATACATGGCTCAGGTGAATCCTTCAAGGGTAAAGTAGAAATCAAAAATAGATGGCACAAAGGAAAATTGCATCCGGCAGCCAAAGTGCCTAGTTAGAGTATTAAGTTCATCACTAAATGGGGACGGGTGTATTAAAGAGGCCGTCAGCTTGTAGGCCACCTTGTTTTTAAGCATTAAATATAAGTCACGACCCTACTTTGAAAAAGTACAGGGTATTAAATTTATACCTGTTCATGATAGTCTGTAATTAATATTTAAACTATTCTTTTAGTTGGAGAAAGTCCTAGATACTTCTTCCCTGTGTTATGTCCGCGCGAGTGTATAGCTCACAAAAGGTAAAAAAGGAAGAATTCGATTACCGGTTTAATACGGCATTCGCAGATGCCTTTAAAAATTAATTTAAAAGAGTATTGTGCACCCACCTCACACAAAGGCGAATTTAATTTTATTCTTTTTTAGCTCCAGAGTAACATTAATATTCGCTTTATTAGGTTACGCTGTTATACCATATGGGGAGGATAATCTTAAGGAGATATGGAATTAGGTTATAATGTTATGCTAGGTGTTCAATTCTTTAGCTAGCCTATGTATACTTATTTACGCGGGAGAAGTCTATAGAATATTGTCTTCCTTCAATGGTCTTTAAGAATACAGCCCAATTTTAAATTTAGCTATGAATTAGGTTTTAGTTTCCAGTATTATTATTCTCACATATGATAACAAAGTGTTTTAAAATTAAATATAAACGTACAGTTCAAAAAAATAGATGATTAGCCCCTTGACCTTTATATTGTATACAATAGTATTTTATATTGGTTCTGTAGCAGAAAACTCAACAAGAGTCCCTTCGATTTAGCTGAGGCTATTTAGATTTTGGTCTCATAAAAGACTCCGACAAATTGCTGGAATGTCTTTATTAAGGAAATCAGCAGGGGAAAGTAACTTTAAAAAGTTTAACTTCTTCCGGGATATAGGTGACGTTTAATTTATAATATTAAACATAGTATAAGTCAACATCCTTTTATTAAGGGTATAAGATTAATACGAATCTAATATTATCTAACTTAACAACCTATTCTTATTATAACGGCCCGGGAGGCTATAAGACTATAAATATTTTTGGTTATTCGCGCATGACTACTAATTTTTATTTTCTTGCGTGCTGACGAAGTAGGTCGCAACACAAAATTACAGCAATAAAAATACACCTATACTAAGAGGTTTTATTCCATTAAATCCCAGACAGCCATTAGCCTTTAAATAAATACCCGGAGCATTAAGTCCTATTGCCATTCTGTAAATAATTAAAAAAATTTAAATGAAACTTTATAGGGTTCATTATTAATATATATAGAAATGGCACAAGGAGCAGATATTTTATTAAACTATAAGAATAGTAAAACAATACATAGGTAGTGGCACAAAGGATTTTTCGTAATGAAATTTAAATGATAATTTATTGAAAAAATTTATTGATTTTTTTCTTATCTCCTGCTTAGCATAGTTTTTGTCTAGGGAAAAACTACTCAATAATGTAAATAGCTAAGCGATTTCAGGAATACTAGGATTAGTGTTAGGGAGGCGGCAAAGTCTTTCAATAATTTATTAATTTAAAAATATATTAGATTAAAACCTATCTAAAAGGTAGTATATTTCGATTTTTTCTTATTTATTTTAAGTCATTTAAGTCAAATATACTCCGTCTTTTATAACGGTGTAAATATGTAATAGACGTTTACCGTTTACTGCCTCGAAAGTACCATACTAATCATTGTAGGCAATTTTATAATCCCCTCTCTAAACCTGTGCCTCTACTACATATTTGAACCTCAAGCTGATTTGTTTAAGGTTAGATTTTTTACTGATAAGATTCCTTAAAATCAACCCAAGGGTCTATTAAAGGCTAAAAGAAGGTATTTATTATTGAATTCAATCACTGCGACAGGTACAAACCAGTGAATTTGTCCAGACGAAACTTTATATAAGACTAATGCGCATTTAAATATTAAAAATATTCTCAATCTGCTAGCCACGACACGCACCACCAACAAAAAGCTTTTTAATAAAAGATGGGTTAGATAGTTTAAGTTTATATTACTACGAAGTATTTTACCATACCAAAGGAAAAAGAATAGCCACAATTATTTACACTGCAGCTAGAAACTTTAGTTAGCTATATCTAAATGAATTTGATACTTTGTTTATAATTGCAAGTGGCTATGCTCACAATAAAATTGTTAGGTTATAAATCTACTAGATATTCCTAAATTAATACGATTAGTTAAACCCGGTCAGTTAATCTCTTTGCAAGAAATCGCCGATCATGACGCCAAAGGGCTTAGATTGAAGTAAACTCAAAGAATAAATACCCTTTTAGGTTGTAGAAAATTATAACTCTAGATGGCTACTAATTTTAATTTTTAAAACAAGTTGATATAGCTAAACGATTTAAATCATCCTAGGGTTACAGTAAGTGGCGCAAGCTCTTTAAATTAATAAGCCTCTATTCCAAGATTGTTATAATATTTAAACCTAGAATTTAGTGGAGCCAATTTAGTATGGCCACTGCTTCGTAATACAAATCGGGTTGCAATATAAGGAACAAAAAAAATAAGGATCACACCCCGGAAATCTCAGAATTTAAGTTAGCGGATTTATGACCAACAGGCCGGCTGTTATAATTCTTTTTCCGTTCTTTTTTAAGCCGAATACGTAGTATTTATTTAATGTGAATATTTATAAGAATTTTATTCTTCAGGGCTTGGTGATTTATACAATCGATTTTATTTATATATTTTGATTCATTAAG
This sequence comes from Ophiocordyceps xuefengensis, assembly GCA_020975735.1. Lineage (NCBI taxonomy): Eukaryota > Fungi > Ascomycota > Sordariomycetes > Hypocreales > Ophiocordycipitaceae > Ophiocordyceps > Ophiocordyceps xuefengensis. Next base: position 9,752 of record JACYFI010000803.1, read on the forward strand.
TTTTATCATGGCATATAAATTTATCTTGATTAGATAGGATGAAGCTACTCTACAGAATATTTAAAAACAAGATAATCTTAACAGCTTCTAATGTAGAAGGAGTTATTGTCTAGTTAACCTTAGGTAATAAAAAGCTCAATGTTTGGTTTCTTGTTATTTTTTGATGGCCCGGGCTCTTTTCCTGAATTGGATTCGACCAGTGAAATGTCTTCTGATTGGGACTGTTTCACGGCTATATTATTTGCATTTATATATTAATACCTGTCTTTACTTCATACTAGTTTGGGGTATATTTTAGACATTAGTTAAATTTATTTTTAATTATAATCTATGAAATTAAGTATTATCCCGGCTAAAAGATAATTGCAGGTGATGAATGACATAACAATAATTATATTGAGCCTTATCTAATTCTATAAGGCTGCCTCCATTTGTTTTGCCTAAGGCAAAGCAAAATTAGATCCGCGGCTAGCTAGCCACCGTGCTCTAAAATTTGTAACATAAAAATAATTATCCCTAGTGGTAAGAATATCCTTTAATATATTTAAAAGATATTATTGGCAGCTTGGTGTGGCTTCGCCTCTAATAGAAATTAAGCGATATCCTTATTACACTCAGAGGCTACTGGGGCACGCCTCCCCTGTGGGTTGACTTAAACGAAGCTAGCTTATAAGGGTGAAGAGTGCTTTATGCTTTATTTTTGCTATGCTTGGCAAGTCTTAGCTCAGAAAAAAATATTTTTCGCACATAAAATCTTGAGCTCGCTTATTTTTTTGTGCAGCAGCCGCCGCCTCTTGCTGCTTCGCCAGCCTGAATAGCAAGCAAAGAAAAAAGTAGATGCAGAATTCACCATTGAATGATGGCGTCCATTGTCCTTAGGGCTTAGCAAAGGCTAAGGCTCAAAATCTAAGTTGCAGATAATATCTATTATGTACAATGTTTTTATCTTTTTTATTAACTGTACCTGGTATAGGTCAAATTTTTGAATACAGTATAAACTCTACTATGAAAAAAAAAATTAAAAGCTTATAGTCGGCCTCCACGTACTCAAATAGATAAATAGTACTTATAACCCTAAGTTAATTAAATTGGATTGATAATCTTTCAATTAATTTTTCATAGTATTTTATAATTAGAAATAATCAATTTAAATTGTACAAGAACATTATGAATATTCAACTTATTGATTTTTATTTTCGGTCTAGATGGAATAACGGTGATACTGTATGTTTATTAACTAAAATAATAATAACCTGTAAGCGTTAATACAATTGAAGATTCTATAAAACACAAATAAAAGTCGTATTTAGTATAATGCTATTTGTTCAGAAACGTTAGTTATTAGCCGTTTTAATGACAATTTAGATAATAATGTATTCCTATATATTCCTTTAGAAAGTATGCTTACCTCCTTTATTTAATTATAGGGTTTATTTGTAGCTGATATAGCAAATAAGTCTGTTTACTAAATTTATCTTATTATTTGACATTATGAGGCCATTATTCTTTATTATTATTACTTAATAATTAAATATATATCTACAGGGTAGTACTGATTTTGAATATTTTATTCTAAATTAACAATTTAGATATTTAAAAAACTCAACCAATTTTTATTTGGTAGGGATTTTATGCGTTTGCCTGAAAAACACGGGTTTATTGGGTGAATATAATTAGACTTTCCGAAAGGCCACACGTCGGATACCCCATTTGGAGGTGTATTGTTTTAGCCGGGATTGTGCCTAAGTTGAGCCTCATATGGATATTATTCAGACTAATTACCTAAATTCCTAAAGTTCCATCAGATTTGATAAATTTTATAATTTATGCGTTTAATCGGGACATAACTTTTCTTAGCTAGTTTTGGGGTAGCCTATTAAACTCCCAGATATTAAATGAGAGTTAATTGCATATCCTTCAGGGGGGCTCATGCTTGCAGTCATACTTATGAGTGCTTTTATTAATATATTCAAAGGTCTAGAAGGTTCTATATATCACCAGGATTAGCAGCGGAGATTTGTATCAAGTGGTCTTTTTGCTTATTGCCGGCAGGGGGGAGTTGATACGAAAAACTGGGACTAGATCATATTTACTTCTACAGAGGTTTGCCTCCAAGTTAAATGCCCTATTAATTGCCTTATTTTTTGTATCTTATGTATCGGTAAATTGTGGTACACCTTTAACTTAAATTTCATAGGGGAGGGTCTTTTTCTTTTCAGGGTATTACTGAAAGATTACCATTACATGGGGATTTTGGGCTTGTACATCTTATTGTATATCAGGCAGCCTAATTCAATTTTATATTTT
>JACYFI010000804.1:0-15092 GCA_020975735.1 Ophiocordyceps xuefengensis
TAATTGCGTGCCGATATATAAGGCAGATATTGGCTTGTAATGCAATATTTAATAATATTGTTAAATAAATGCTAAAGGTATAACTTATTTCATTTTGCTTTGTAATTCACTTTTGTACTTATATATAATTAACATCTCAAATAAATACAAAATTTGAATATAGAGTACCGGCCCCTAATTATACAATTCAAATAAGAGAACCTATAAATGTGTGTAGTCCGTATGAATATTAAAATAAAGGAAGATAGATGGCAAATAATCCTTATTAAAGCAATAAGAGATGCTAATGATTTTTATTAATTAATAACGTATATAACCAAAAATAATGCAAATTATAACTTAAAACATCTAAGAATATTCTAACTTTTGTATACATTAGAAAAATTACATCGATAAGGTCGAAAGATAAAAGCCCCATTTGAACTAACTGGCTTTATTTTTTTTTATAAAAACCTAAAAAATAGGACCTAAAATACATATTAGTACTGGCTCACTTTATATTTTTTTCTGTTGTGTTGCAAGTTATCTCTATCTACATAGCATCCAATCCTGCTTTGCATCCTAGCCTTCCTAGCTTGGACAAAGCAGAAATACTAAATCGAGACCTAGCCTACTAAAGGTATCAAGCCACGCCAACATACCCTGATTCATATCCCTTAAGGATAGCAAGGTTCCAGGACGAAGGGGTTCGACACTTCTGTTCCTGCTGGATTGGGTAGTGAAACATACATGACCCTCTTCGAGTAGAATATAATCATAACAAATCCTGCCACCTTTGATAGGGAAAAAGAATCTTACAATCCTTAGTGACTGATCCTTGTGAGTTTTTGCCGCATTTTGTATATTTTTTTACTAGCTAAGCGTTAGCTTTGCATATTAAGAATAGAAAGGAAAAATTACAAAGGAGTTAGGCTACGCCTCTAAAAGGTTAAAAAATTTTGAAGGGAAAAATTCTACACAAGCCTCTTATTCAATAATCCCCTAACAGGGTTCCTTCGCCAGAAAGGGTTTATTAAATTCATAACGCGGCTACGAGTTTCAGACTGAACGACAATATCCAGGATCGAAATCTGTAGGTCTATCATTAACTTAATAGCCGCGATTTAAATTATTTATTTTATTTGCCTTCGAAATTTTATTGCATAGTAGTCGAGAGCCGTTCCTTCATAATTCGAGAACGCAAGCTAAGGATCAGCGGAGCTCAATATTGAAACATTCTAATTAATAAATGTATACAAGACACAAAATGTTTTATAATTATTAAGTGAGAGAGTTGGATTCTTGTTAAATAAAACAAGCTAGTTTTATTATAGTTAAATTAGAGTTAGGGATTTTTTTGCTTCTTAATTCCTGTACTCCGAAGGTTTATACGAATAAAGGGGGCAATTTGTCAGGAGTAGAAGCCACACCTAGAAGGCCACCTATAGGCTACATATAAAGGATATTTTTAGGTTGCCGTAATTATACTTGGCCGGCAGCCACCACTAAAGAAAGCTATTTCTTTACCTAGTCCCTTTACTTTTGCTTGCGCAGCAAGGTGGAAAAGGAGGTAGGATACGTATGTATGCCGTGTTTCACCTTACACAACCCACAAACACTAAAATAATTGACCTCTTAATACATATAATATCTTAATATTTAACTCAAGATTCTAGTTGGTTAAATAAAGTATTGAGGGGTTCATTTGAATTTGTTATTGCGTAAGAATAACAAAAATGAGCCCTATTGGATTAGCAAGTGCTTTAAGAAAATAATTTAATAATGAAATCAATTATGATTATCAATCATATGAGTCGTCAAAATTGAAAGTCTCATCATAATATCCTCTCATAATCTGGTTTCGAATTATCATATATAATGCGGTTTATTCACATTTCTATTGTTATCCCTTCTATCTTACCGGACCTTTATTGTCCATGAATCACATATCAAGAATCAGAATCACTTTCCTCTCCTCTTTTTACTCCTTTATTCGTCCAGGCCATGATATCAAATGTAGAGGCGCAAGCTTCATCCTAAGTTCTAATCTGAGGAATTCGATTGACCTACTATGAGAATTTTGATTTGCAGCTTCATCTTGGATTGGTTTGCGGGTAAGTAAGGATACTCATATCAAGTTGAGATGATTTCTGATAAAGGTTGTTCTGCAAGGAGTGGGTAGCACCTTCTAGATCTTATTTGACTAATTCATTCCCCCACTCTAAGAGTTGACCTACACCCGTCTTGGGTTCCATTAATATTCACTTGGAGTATGAAAACCAGAGTAAATGGTATCCTTCGCTGCTGGGTAGATCTACCTCCACTAGGTGATGTCGACGACCAGCAACGCGACTATTCAATTCACTCTGCTGAATTCTCTTGGGACTGAGATTACGAACTAAGCGATACACTTCGAACGAATTTAAGCAAACTCTGATCTACCTTGGTATTTACTCCATTAGGTAGTTAACAGGGTCGGATTCAATAGGCATTTCACTTCTTTCCTGTCCATAGATTAGAATATGGATCCATTGGGGTGTTTCTCCTCAGGCATTTATTAGAATGCCGGTCCATTATTTCTCCTTCGTTGGGCGCGGATTCTCCAGATTAAAGTACAGTTGAGAATCTGTACCATCTGGCGTGCGAGTTCTTAACATTAAAATGATGCAGGTAGTACTCAAAATATCTATTTATTTTTTGTTTAATTTTATCTATTTCTTTCATTTAAGGTATCTTTTTTTGTGCATGTTAATTGTTATCGTTATTTATATTAGGACCCTCAGTCATCCCATCAGACATATAAAAACAGTCATACAATATCAACAAAGGTGTAGTAAGAATACTCCCGATCGATAACTAAACATGTAGGTTTGATCTGCTTAAATGATAGGCTAATATTCCTTCAAGGCCTAAGCTTATAAGTTTGTACCACGATAACGTGGGAACCATGGAACCTTTCAAAGGAAAAACAAGTACCCAAGTACACCATCCACTTATAGTTAAAAATGATGAACAACTATATATCTAATTTGCTTGAAACAAAAAAGTGTTATTGGTTGGTTTTATAACCTTTCAATAATTCCATTATTTTGCTCAGATATTTTTTTATGGCAATATTTTGTATATTCACATCAAACGTTTAAAATATAATAAATGTAAGACCAATTGAATTAAGCATAGTTGCGTCACAAACAAACTTTTTATCTAAATATGGAGTCGTTGAACCTATCTTATTTTCTAAATCATACGTAGCTTATAAATAAGATTAGGGCTACATATAATCTTAAAATTTAATTAAAGGCTTGCGTTGTGTTGTAACAAGCCCAAATTTAATATTAATTTTGTTAATATTAATAAAATTTATATAGAAGTTCCATGGTAAGCTACGTAAGTTAAATACCCTTAAAAGTATACAATGATTCTAATCTAATTTATATATACTTTTTAAATAAAAGCCTTATTTTTACTTTGTTGTTTTTATTGTTTAAGAAAAGTAAGTGACTAAGGCTATCATTAATCTCTCTACTTTATTCATACCCTGGCTTTAAAGAATTTTTCTTGTGAATTACCTCTGTTGTAAAAATGACCTTTATCAGCTATAATCTCAGGAATTACTTTTTAATAAAAATCTAATATCCTCCTAATCTTTATACCTTTGTAAAGGAATTTAAATTTTTGAAAGAAGAGAATTATTTTATCTTTTATTACTCATAATTTTATTTTACCGAAAATTTTATTCATCGCTGGTCTATGTTAAAAGCCTTACTCAATCTGTCTCCACAGCCCCTCAATTATCCCGATAAATTTTGATATAAAACTTCTCCCTTCCATGTTGAGTAATAGAGAAAAAACTAAATTAAACTTATAACTGTTGTTATTAGTTTTTTATTATTAGATCTTACATGAAAATAAACCCTCCCACTACAAAATCCAGCAAAAATCAGTTTAGATCTATAATACATGTGTAATCATCACTAAGCGTGGTACACATTTAAAAATAAGGGAATAATGTATTTACTTTGAACAAAGACAGCATTCTGTCAGTAGATCCCCTTTATATTTATACAGTCATACCATAACTTTCAAATCAGAGCGTTGCTTTAAACCTGGGTTAAAAGGTGAATTTAATAGCGCCTTGTTTTTTAATAAGAGATAAATCTGCTCTTTTCTTGTAGTCAAGTCAAAGGGGATATATAAAAGAGGTATAATTTTTTTAAGCCAAATCTTTTGGGCGGATGGGACCACTATAGCTTGCCTTATTTTTACTACATTACCTCATTAATTGGTACTATGCGAAAAAAGTATATTTTTCTTAGTCAACTAAGTATCTCTATTATTGAACTCTTTATTTTTTAATTCAGGTTCTACATTACTAGCCGAACGTGGCTACGATACTCCCTTGAACTTTAATAACAAAAATCCCCTTCACAATCTTGTAAAACCCTGTTACTCAAATAGGAGGTAAGATGAATCCTTTGATTTTTCGTACTATAAAACTCCTTTTAACAGTTTTAGCCCGCAGCTAATATCGTAAAATGCTAATGCGGATTTTTCAGTTACAGGCCAGGTTTAAATGGATATTCAATTATTAAAATGTATAAATTACAGAAGATTAGTATAATAAACAATATATTCTAGTAACATCTTAAAACCAATAAAAGTAAACCTCATTTAGGGAGAGTGAATACTAAGGTAAACTGACTTGTCAAAAATATGTTCCCCATCTAAAGCTCTTTTCTATCCCCCTTTAAATTAAAGAGAGTGGTCGGGCGAACATAATTGTTGCCCTCACTTATATTAATATATTAACATGTATTAAGTAAAGGTAATTTCGACAAGGATTATCTAGGTTTATACCCCCATAGGAGGTCATTGAGTACTATTGCTACTGTTGCGGGTTAACGCACTCACCTTTTATAGTTTTAATGTTTTAGAAGTCTTGTATATTCAGACTATATATATCTTCCTATTCATTCTACCCCTTTCTATTTTCTTTTTAATTCATCAAACGCCTTCCTGGTTAAAATGGGTTTCTGTTCCGAATAAAGCACGCTGTGTTAAAATCTTCGTAATTTTTTAATTTATAAACCGTTGTAATTAATTTTTCAAATATAGAATGAAATTTTATTTACGAACATCTGTATATTTGTCAACTTATAAACTCCTCCACAAATTCTAATTTAGAGATATATATCGTACCACAACTTTTAAGTAGATTTGAAACTTTTCTAAAAATTCTTTATCTTTTACTGTCTGTTGAGTAAAATAAATCTTAACAATACTGTTTCTCCCTAGATTGATCCGGGTGATTTTTTAATGCTATAAAAAAATCCCCTTCCGCGTCTGTAAAACTAGCTAATAGTTTAAATCAAGTAAATTACTTTTTGGCGGAGGCACTCTTGTTCTAAAGCTGGGCTTATGGAAAACTAAGGGTTTAAGCATACAGAAAGTTTCACACTATTTAATGTAGCTTAATCGGTATAGACTTGGATATAAACCCTTCTAAGTAGGATGTTGACCTTGTATTTCATAAAATTTAAACCTTCTAAAAAGTAATAGTCGGTTGCTTACGTAGTTAAATAAGGGAATATTCAGATCAATAAATGATTTAATTGATAAATTAAATGCCTTTCTAAACCAATATCCTAAATTGAACAGATTCCCCCCTAATTTTGTTATTTACCTACACCAAACAAACAATTTTGAAATTTGTTTCTAATAAGACTATATCTTTAATGAAGACCTATCGTGAATACTACTTTAATACCTATAACCCTACCTTTGGATTGTAGAATCTGAGAAACACCTATAAAAAAGGCATCCTTCTCCATCAGGTAAACCCAGTAATATAATAAGGACTTTCGATTCTTGAATTATTTAAATATGTTAGTGTTTACTATGAATATGATGTTTTTTGAGTTTATTCGTCTTGTAAACATAGAATATTTATTATTCTACATTTTTTGTGCGAAGCCTCGGTAAAATATAGTTATATAAATCTCTTATAGAATATTTAAAACCATAGTTTCCCTGGCATCCTAGAGCACACTTACAATATTTAGATAAATATTGAGAAGGACCGTCTGTCGCTTGCTCTTTTTCACAAGAAATATGATTTCTGATTTAGATCCGCGATCAGTCCCATTCCTTGGACTCGCAAGAATCCTTAATGATATACCTAACATCTCAAATCATTAATGGGACGCTCAGAATTTTCGATAATAGCTAGATATTAAAGCCTTTAGGGGGGTTGACCCGGAGGTTTGGTACCTTCCACAAGTGCTTTTCACAATGCGAAATAAGCTTCCAAAACAATACAAGAATAATAAAGCTTACGAATACATAAATAATATCACACCACTAAATTTAAATCCTTTTTTGTCACAGCGAGAGTTTTGTTACTAATACGTCATTAAAGATAGAAAACCACAAGATACTAAGAAATACTAGTGTTATTTATTAACCTAGTACCGGTATCAATCTAACAAAAACATGTTCTTGCTGCTGCAAAAGCAGCAGCCAAGCTTTCTGATTTTATGGCGAAAAACTACAAAAATTATATTATTGTTTTAATTAACTATAATAATTTTTAAGGGTGGATTCTGAATTAACTCTGTACGCACCCTTATTTGATAGACTTTTTTTGATTAGAACGGTGTACTTTCAAGTATCTTTTATGAGGTAACTTTACCTAAATATTTAATCCTTTTATAATAAACACAAATAAATTAAGATGTTTACCTTATGTCATTAAAGAAATTAGTTAAATATGTAAGATATATGTAGTTGATTTTTTCCTTATAGATGGGGGCATGAATACAACTTTTTTTGGCTGGCTCTTGAAAAAGGTATCAATTTTCTAACCCTTATAATTGAAATTAACCTGTAAAATGTCTGCAGATTTGTCATGAACATTTAGACATCTTTAATATTAATTTATTTGTGGCTGTTGGTTTGTTCCGTGAAACATAACTTATTGCACCCTTAGCTAAGCAAGCTGGGGAATAATTATTAATTGAAAATCACGAGATTGTATTGTCTTCCTCGAACGAACATCCTCTTGCAGCCAAAAGAATTGATAGAAAAAGTGTCCCGGTCAGTGGAGCCAGAGATCCCTCTAGCGTGCATTAGAGTCTAAAACATTGTATCTTAATGAGTGCTAAGCTTTAAATAAACCGGCATTAGCCTCGCCCTTGTCTTAAGATTATCTAAACTTTTTCGGGTAATGCTATAATTTCGGGGTACAAAATGTTACCCCTTGATAACATAATAAGTATTTATTACTCCTTCTGCCTTAATTATAACTCTATCTACAGCCCCATCTTTTTGCTTCCATATATAATAACCCTGAAAATTAAGCACTTTGTTGGAAGATTTTCCTACATGGGTTTACATTAGAGGATACCTTTCGCTTTAGGTACCAAAAAAATATTTTAGTGATCACCCTTTAGTATTAAATTGAATCCATCAACCTTCCTATTAGCCGCAAAGATAAGTACCCTACCCTGGTTATTAGTATCAAAGATTATAATATTTCTAAGGTGTTAATATTAAAGCACATCTCCTCATTTAGAAGCATAATTTAGTTATTAAAAATAAAATGAATTTAACTTGCCCTATATTTTTCATAATGGTTACCCTAAGTATGTTACCGATAAAACATATTTCTAATATTGTTGGAACTATATTGTTAATTAGTTAGATTTTGAATAAACGTATTAATCTTTTATCCATAGTGCTCTGAAGGACACCTTGAGAAAATTAATGTTTTAGAATCCGTCTCTCAGTTTTCCCTGCTATCGCCTTCAAAAGGGTTTGTCCAGCCAATTTTTGTGTTAAATTTAAACAGGCAGAAGATATTTACCCTTCTGAAGATTATAATCGTCTAAACCATAATGTCAATGAGATGCAATTTACAGAGTAACCCAAAGTCATATAGAACAAAGTACACAACTTTACATAAAAAGATGCATAGATAATTAGCATGTATTGTTTAAGCATATAAACGATATGTTAGTATAGAATGGCCCAAGGGGAAGGTGAAACTAAACTGAAAAGGATTGATCTTAAAATTTCTTCGGGACCAATTATGTCACTATATTAAATTAATAAAAAACCACGTTTTTAGATCCATGAATTCTTTCTTGGTTTAATGCCCTCTAAGATGAATAGACATCTGATAGAACGGTTATTAACGTAACGAGGCATTACCGTCAGCCTATAGAAGCTTGGTATTTCCAAAATTTAATATTATCTTAACTTTTACTTTACCTTAGCTAAAGGAAGAAAATAACAGAAGCATGCGGTTTGTGCTGTATGTTTTATTTTCTATGCTTGCCAAACGGCTTAGCTATTAAAATTATTTCTTAATCTTTAATATGCAAAGCCACGCTCCTGTAAGCGACACCACCTGAAAAGGATAATGGCGACGTGTCTAGCCACACATAGAGTTATAAAGCGGAAGCAAGGGCTGATATGCTAAAGCCACCTTTTTATTTTTTAAGTAACAATAGGGTGCTCACCATGATATGCTAAACAAGGAATACGATAAACACTTATCTGTTCGCGTAAAAACAAATAGAATCAAGCTTGCGCTTTTTACACATCATGGCGAAGCTCCCTTAACTTCAGTAAAGTATATAAGGGTTACAAAATACAAAAGTAGTGTAAAGCTCTAGGTAGGCAGTCTTACTTAGAGATTTTATAGGAGCAGGCTTGGCTTTAGCTTGCTTAAAGCACAAAAACAATACTTCAAACAAAATTAAACACAGAGAGTTTGGTTTGACTTGTGTTAACCCCTGAGCTGTAAAGTATCTAATTTTGTGCTTTTGGCTGTTGGTTGGTGAAATACACACAATCATGCACTTCCTCCAACATGCTGCTAATATTTAATCTTTGTTCTTTAGAGGCTCTTATCTAGCTTGTTGCTCTCAAGCACTAAAGAAAAATATACTAAACTAGAGAAGCTTAGCAATAAAAGCTTAATCTTAAATCTGAATTGAAATTTTATAATTATCATGTTAGATTGAAGCGAAAAAAGAGGTGACTTGAACGACTCCTAAATCTAAAAGAATAGCCTTTAGCAAATTGGTTACTTACCTATAGCAATTTTCCTTGGTAAATGATCTTGCTGCCGAAGCGGCAAAAAACGCAAGGCAGTACAACTCTATTATTAAATCATTATGACCTGCTTGAAATATTGAACCACAGGTTATTGGATTATCCGCGTCCCTAATAATAAAATTATATTCTGAGCTTGGCTTAACGCTATGAGGCTCTATTTTGTATTACTTAGCTATACCAACATTTCAAAAACCTATTCCAAACAGTTCATTCTAACTTTTTTGTTGTTTTTGTTCTTTTTCCCTTTTTCCCCCCCCCAAACTACCAAGTTGCAGATCCTTGGATGAAGCGAATCCCTCTATCCCTTGAACTATACGCATGTACCTCAAAAAGCTTAAAAATACAGCTGTGCGCCAGCTAACAAGCAGTCTATTTTTTAATATGTATTATGAAAATAGCCGTGCTTCGCATCGCAGGCCCTGAGTGCTTGAGATTTTTAGATCGTTGACACTTCCATAACTTAATTTAAGTACTTAAACAAAGGAATACAAAATAGGGAGTCTAAAGGACCCTTAAGAAACTATTGGAACTTTTTAGAATTATCCTGACCGAAAACTCGAATCCCTCAAATATTTTTATTATTAATTTTCGAATTAGATCGGAGTCCGAATCCAATATCTATTATCTGGACAGGATACCTCCCTTTACCCAGTTTTTAGTTACTAAATTTAGGTAATAATTATGACACAGTGTATAGACAAGGATTCAACTCTTAAAGGTCAATAGCTATCGATTTACAGCTCAACCTTCTTAAACGATAAAGGAACCTCCTTTTAAGAGAAAATATTAAATCATTAGTTTAGGTTGAATTAATCCCGTGCAACATCCACTACACGAAACTATTCGAACCTTAACACTATATTAGAACCGCGCATAACGAATGATTCCCAATAATTGCAGCTGTTTTTGGTTGTAGTTCTAGATGACATATCTACATCAAGACCCACCTACATGATTTTTTTTTACTACTACTAAGAAAGCAAACTCTATGCAATAACTCTGTTAGATGTACGCAGTGGTTAGTACCAAAATCGTAAGGGTCATTCACCCTGGACCATGGTGATTCACGAATTACTAGTTAAATTACTTTTCATGTAGTCGAATTTCAGCTACAATCCTATTAAAATTTTTCTATCCCTATTTGTTTGAGACTTTAGCGTAATCCACGTATTTTGCATCTCTTTTCATCATGGCTTATCAAATTTATCGATATTATATATTAATTTTATCTATTGCAGCACTAACCCCTTATAATATTCTTTACGATTCATTTTCCCCCAGCTTTTACATTTAACGTTTCTTCTAACCCACTGAAGGAGATTAAGACGATCCTTTAACTTAACTATTTCGAGTGCTTTACATAATCTAAGAAATCTTGTAATTGTAAACACTACTACCTTATGATTTTATGAAAAAAATGGTATATTATAATCTTATATATCTTGAAGAATTTTCTTACAAAATCACACATTTTAGCACCCAATTCCTTTCACTAAATATACCCACCCGAAATAGGTAAAAGTAATACACTCCATTAAGGCTTCATCCCTATTATTTGGATGGTTATATTGGAATGTTAATTGTACTTCTCCAAATACCTGAGATTTCGGACGCAGGAAGATTTGCAATTTTAACATAAAACAAATTCACCCGATGTAAAACTCCAGCATTCCATTGTGAAGTCTGGTAATGTATAGTCTGACACCTTAGAGCTCTAGATACTTTCAATTTATATTCGTGGGTAAACTCTCTTTAATTATCAGATAAACCTTTTATTCATTAGAAGTTAATTAATACAATTTCATGCATATCCTTCTATTTGTTTAAAGTCTTTATTTTTCTGATTAAACACCGGCTTTCCTATAAACAGGTTAGTCGGCATATTTTTTCATCCATTAAAAGGGATAGTTATCGATATGGTGTATAACTAAAGTGCGATAATTTTGATCTATAGATGTAAAACTATTGAAGACTACTTCACCATGCTTTTACTATAGTACCCTTCCCTTTAAAAATATGTTTGAATACCACTTTAAGTATCTAAAATCCCTTCTTTGTAACTAATACCTAATCTCTAGCTTCAACAATATGTTATAACTTTATCTTGATTTTTTCTCATAAATGGAAAAAGATCCCGTGCATTCAAAAACCCTGTATAATAAACCAAGGGGTGGATTAGGTTAGTTATTTTCTTAAACCTAGATTCACTGCGCAAGTGTTGAATAATAACGTGCTGATTTATAAAAAATTTACTAGGATATATATTTAGAAAGGGGCTTGATTTTGATATTTCTTTCGAAACCTCCCATTAGAAGTAACCGTAATACTGAAGATTATTAGTATACTCACCCGTCTACTCGTTTGCTCTTTTAACCATACAATTTGTTTATGGTTGCGGGGACATTTTAAACCTGTTAAATTTGACTTGATCCGCGATAACCCTATTTCCTCTTCCGATCATCTTCTGCCTTTTATTCCATATCCTGAGTAATTATTCAGCCACTCGAAAATTACTTCGTATAGTGGGGTTTGGTACGAAAGCTTTAAGTGTCCCTGGAATTTGATGTTTATCCCGCGTATTGAGACCCTAGGCCTCAAAGAAAGCAGGAATATGTGGCACGTCTATAGCGCCCACAATATAAAGGCCATGATAACTTTGTCTTGTCCCCTTTTTCTTCCCATATCTCTACAGGATCAATGCCTGTGATCGTAGTTACGAACTCTTACTCTATAAAAATTATTTTTTAATACTTTAGCCACCATCCTAAAAAATACAAGCCACGGATTTCGTTAATTACCTATGGAAACCCATAGTTCCACATAAACCATTTAAACTGAAAACAGCGTGCCAAACTCCTGTTAATATTATTATACAAATTGTGGAAGGTTTTTCAAGCATTATCGAAAATTAAAACCAACATACTCACTACTGTGTCTGAAACGGTTCTAGTGATTTCATTCTGCGTGCGCACCAATTACTTTGAGGGTGGGAATCTTTCACTTTATTTATCAGCCCCAAAGAATATTTAAATTAATTGGTTTACTGAACGAACTAAAAATATTAAACTTTGTTCATTAATCCTAGGGGCATTCATCATTTACTGCAATGATTACTGGGTATCTAATCATGTTTTTTCTCAGTTTGCCGGTCGCCTCAACGTCATTTTTTACCTAAAGGGGTGCCTTTCGCCTTTTCGAGTCCCTATGCTAATTAATAGAATTATCATCCCTCCTCCGTAAAGTTATTCCCCCTTTCATATAAAAACTCTAGTCAAATACCTAACATTATATAAGGTAAATTGACCGTCTAAGGTACCTTTAAAACCACAATAAGATTGAATAAATTACTAAGTCTCTACCGTGTTACCGCGCACTGCTGGCCCACGTAATTTAGTCAAGACACATATACATACTGCTCATATATCAATTACTAACCCAAGTTATTCAATTTAATATAATCCTATAGATCATTTGTTAGCCGCCTGATCCAAAACTAGGACTTGCCGCAGCTTCTCCAGTTGCCCAGTTCAGCCGTTAGGCCATTGACCAAATTCCTACTGCCGTTATCTCAATTTGGATCCATTGGTTTTTTCGAAACCCAATGTGGCGATCAACCTTACCAGATTGACTAGAGAGTTGTTGGCTACGTAACTCATTCAACCTAGACTACGCCCTATCCCCGAAGATATTTAGTCAATCCCTCCTGTAAAAGAGGAACCTGTACCCCTTTATTTAGTTTATAAGGATTTACCCCTCTCTTAAGCCGGGCAAACGTATATACTTTAACCTCACCTGTACACCACTTTCTTGAATAACAACCTTTAGTATTGTAGTTTACTTATGTTAGCAATTCAAACGTCCGATAGCAAATTTGTCAAGCACTGAAACAAGCATTCAAATAGCAAGCCATCAACCAACTCAAGCCATATTTTGTTGATGTATTCTCAATCATAAAACTTTCAGTTTTATGGAAATGAATGTTCATTACCATCACTATAAGTTCTAAGAGCTTTGAATACAAAGGGAAGTCGATTAAATTTTATAATGTTCTATTTATACAAACATATACTAATAAAAAGATTTCATTTTTTGTGTCGCCTTATACAACATTCACATAAGTGACTTTCTCCCTCTGGAGATTTTAGCCATTAATTATTAATCTATTCATAAGCGGCCTCATAATAGAGCATGTTCGCCTGCTTGCATAATATGCAGTCAACAACTCAGCAACAGCTATAGAGCTATGATGCAAAGCCACTAATTTCTACCACTATTTCTAAAGTTTTTATTATTCCTTATAAGGGAAAATTTTATTGTTCTTATATAATGTTTCTTTCTTACTTTTCACTCACACCCCAATATATTGAACTTTTAGTTTAGAATACCTGCATCAAGTAATTTACACGGGCATAAAAAAAAGAAACTACCGAATATTTTAAATGTGTATCTTAGTAGTTAACATTAAGTGTTAAGAAGTATATAAAGGTTAATTATATTTTATTTTTTCTACAAAGAATCTTGTAATTTTTTTAAAGTTAACCTTACCATTACACTTTGAACATATCATGTTAAATGTTACGTTTTTTACTAAACAATCCCCATCCTCCCAAAATGCTCGCTGTTTCCAGCCGGGCCAGAAATTTACTGTTAACTTCATTTATACCCTAAAAAAGGAGGTGAACCCTTTTGTACTCGAATGATAAATATATTTCTCTTTCTTGTTCAGTAAATATGGTGCCACCAAAATTTTATCAAAATAATTTTTTGTCATTGGTCATACTTCTACGTTGTATTCTGCTCGCTTATCTGTTTTTCTTAACCTTTTCAGAAATTTTAATTTTCATCATCCTTAGAGTGGATTAACCCTCTAGGATTAAGTTAATATATTCCCAAGCTCCCTTATCAGATTCATTGACCTCCTTACCTACCACCATATAAAACTAGGTTTATTAGGATGAGACGATTCGTTTTATTAGGTTACAATCACTATTTTGCATATTTAATTAATCATTTGTATCCTGTAGGGATATTCACTAATAAATGCAATAAACTCAATCTCTTACAAGTAATTCGGAATGTTATCCAAATTTACAACTAAACTTTTCCTTTTTAAATCCGCTTTTAATAATATTATTATATAAAAACAAAATGTTAAATAATATAATTATAATCATTAATACTAACTAAATACCAAGCCCTGGTTTAATTTCCAAGCCGAAAATCTGTTAAGAGCTTAGTATAACTTAAATAACTAAGTAATAAAACCAATTTTAAAAACTTTTAAGATTTTTACATGTTTAAAAATAAGCTAAATAAAATTCATATCTTGGTCTTATAACATAATATTAATAATCCTACAACCACAATCCTATTAAAACAAAAAATAAAAGTGTAAGAAAGAAGGTAATAAATCAATTGATGCTAATATTAGAATATTTTATGATCATTGTAAATATCCTACTATCCAAAATAAATATAGATTCTTTAATAAATTTAAGAAATAACGTCGGAATAAAACATAAATATTATATAATGTTTTACAAATAAAAATTTGTAGAAACTAATCCATTTTATAAAATCAGACATTTCGAGTAAAGTTCCTAATTAGCCCATAATCGCTCATCTTGTCTTTTACAAAAAAATACCTCTAGGCGGGGAACTATAAAATAATAAAATCTTGTATGAAATTAGTACAAGTGTATAAAATTGTATAATTTTTTAAGTTCCAGTCAATTAATGTAAGTCTAGTCCGTTTTTCTGTAGCAACTTGTCACATACTCCGAAAACTTGACGCTTGGATTAAGGCAAGATCTTTCTATAAACCGAGAAAGCTATTTTATAAAAAGTAAGTGGTTCTAGAACCTGGCCAATAAAAAAATCATACCTGAATGATATCATTTTAAACAAACCACTTAAAATACTCAATAACATGGTGTTCCTGCTACTTGTTAGCTCCTCATCTTAAACAGAGATACACATCCTTGCAAGAA
>JACYFI010000805.1:0-10033 GCA_020975735.1 Ophiocordyceps xuefengensis
ATGTACCAAGTAGGATGGAGCCTTCTTAGGGGTGGCTTTTACTTCTGACAAATTCCCCCTTTATCTATAACCTTCGGTTCAGGGATTAGTAACACAAAGATATCTAAATCTAATTTAACTAATAAATAAACTAGCTTTTTTATTAACAATCACTCTCTCACCTTATACTTATAAGAACATTTTGTTGATCCTGTATAATTTATATTTAGAGTTTTGCAATTCGAGCTCGATGATCTAGCCTTGCTTCCGTAGTTAGGAAGAAGGCCTTCTCCTACTAGCAATAAAAATATCGACAAGCAAATTACAAATAAATAATTAAACGGCTAAATCAAGTTAATGATAGACCTACAGTTTCCGACAATCTGGATATGCAGTCGACTCTACTAGCCGCGTTTATGTATTAATAAGCACCTCCTGGCGAAGGGACCCCTTCAGGGGATATTGAATAAGAGCTTGTGTAGAATATGTTGTCCTATACATATTTTTACACTTTGGAGTAGGCGAGGCCTACTCTTATTTTTCATTTTAAGATCTTATATAGCAAAGCTACGCCTACTAGAAAAAATATACAAAAAACGCAACGTGCACAAGGGATCAGTACGACTAAAGGAATTCGTTAAGCTCTTTTCTCCCTATCAAGGATGGCAGGATTTTTGTATGATTATTTTCCTATCTCGAAGAGCGGGGTGCTGTATTGTTTCACTAGCAACAAGCAGGGGACAGAAGGTCGCAACCCCGTGATCCTGAACCTGTTCCTAGGGAATAATTATGGTATAGTGCGTGCTAATGATACCTATTTTAGGCTATGCTTCGATAAGTTATTTTGCTTGGCCGCAAGCTAGGAAGTAAGGATGCAAAAGGAAGGATAGATGCTTATATGTGAGATTAACTTGCAACCCACACAGAAAAAAATAATAAACTAGCCCGGTAGTAATATATTTAGTCCTATTTTTAGGTGTAAAAAAAAAAAATAAAAAGCCAGTAGTCAAATGGTTTTTGATCTTTCGACCTTACACGATGTATTTTCTAAATTGGGTATACAGTAGAATATCTAGATGTTTTAATTATAATTGCATTTATTTTTCGGTATACTGTTATAATTTAATAAAAATCCTTTCTCATTTCTTATGTTTTTATGGTTAATTTGCAACTATTCTCTTTATTTAATATTATTTAGGATAAACCTTTATAGGTTTCCTTTTATTTAATGGATATATAGCGCCCCGTATCTTATATTATTTAATCTATTCTGATTGGTTATTAATTAAAAACAAGGTGGAATTAGAGACATATTGAAAATAGTATCCTTTTTCATATTTGTACACAAATATAATTAAAATTATTTGCGTTTACAGCCAAAATTTGCTTTACTAATACTGGCAGCCAAATTAATGCTTAATAGTGTAAAGAAAACAAATTCCTAAATTTAATACCTTATCAAACAATAATATAGTGATATTAAAGTTAAGAGAAAGTTAGGTTTACCCCACTAAATAAATAAAAATCTAGAACCAAACACAGCATTAGTTATGTGTGTTATAGTAATATTGGAGATTGGTTAATATGAGACAGAAACAAAGTCTCATGTCTACAGTAGGAATATGATATTATATACTTCTGTAATAATATATGATTGTTTATTGCTAGTATAAATTTTATTAGCGATGATAGGGTGCCATAAAACATTGACGATAAAACAGATACAGATAACCAAAATATATATTATAATAACGTATTTTTAGGTCAAGCAAAGCTATAAATCTGAATCATTCTCTTCTGTGTTCTCTAGCCCTTTAAGATAGATATTTATGTTTAGCTTGCTTAGCTTGTTAAGTTAAGTTAATATGACTTATTTTGCATGACAGGCTCCTAAATGAACAAGTAAAGATAGGATTGGTCTAGGTTCTAACAGTTAAGCGTTATCTTTAGGGTTATACAATTTTTTTTCTTCTGTATTTTATAAGACTTCCTTGTGTATTTCTATATTTTCTAAAATTGCTTAGACTTAACACCTTTGATTAAACAAAGGCTCAGCTAAGGTACAAATTTTACGCAGTGGCTTAACAAGTAAGTTGTGCACTGTTTCGAATTTTCATTCAAAACCCTCCCCTCGCGATCTGTAAAAATAGGGGCGGCTGTTTGCATGTTCTATATACTTCAAGCAGAATAGCCCTGGTTGTTATATAAATAATACTTGCGCCTTTTTTGCACGGTTTTTAGAAAAAAATAGGGAGATACAGCGCGGTGATACAACAGACAAAATATGTGCCATGCAGGTATGTATTTTTCCACACCCCCAACCAATTAACCACAATATCTTTTCTTTATACGGCTGGAGTGTGAGTAATAGAATAAAGTATGGGCTTCGTGATTTTCAGACTGGCTTGGTCCTGCTTCTCCCGTGTAGATTTTATATGTAAAATCACCTGGCCTTATTTATCTTTATGAAAGGGGCTACAAATAAATATAGGACCTACCGTAATCAATTATTAATAAAAGAGAATATGTAGTACAATGGTAGAAACCGTTTTCTTAACACAAGACTTGTTCAAGGTTCAAAATCCTTTATTTTTCAATTTTATATAAGGCAAAAGGATCGACTGTTTATATTGGTAATTTATACTCCTTGTCTAATGCGTTATTTTTTTACAAGTACGGGTGGCGGGGGTACGGCTTCTGTTTTGCTGCTGCGTTCTACTAACTCTTATAAAACTCTTGAGAAAACTGTTTCGTCTTAAAGCTTAAAATTTTAATAGAGCAAAAACGATTAAAAAAAAAAAAAGGTTTGGCTTTAGGGAGCTATTTTAGTTCATTCTTGAGCCCAAAGTTTAATAATATGAAGGTGTGAGCATAGACTTACCTAAGGTATTTAAAGTATCGATTCAGTGAAATACATACCACCTGTAAGGAATACTGGTGAATCAAGTGTAATAATATAGGCAATTCCTACAAACGTATCAAATTCTATGAGATAGTTCCTTAACTTAATCAGGGGTAAAGTGTATTCTTGATAAGGAAATGATCATCAGCTCGCAATTCGCCTGAAGGAATTAGCCGCCCTATTCTTTGATGCTTGCATAAGCTATCCTGACCTGTTCCCCTAAGGACTATGAAATATGGTTATATGGCAGTGGCTATCGATACCTTTTTTAGGTAATCTTCCGTACTGAGTTTTATTGTCTCCTGTGCGCAACCTAGGAAGGTTAAGGGACTGCAAGCAAGGGGATTAAGGATTAGAAGTAGGCTAGAAAAAGAAAAATATAGAAGGTGAGGGGACTCCAACCAAAGAGGATTTAGTTAATAACAGTATATAAGAAAGCTTATAAGGAACAGGGGGCCTTTAATTGTAACGGATTAAGAGAATTTGCCGAGTGGTTAAATTGGTAGTTTTGAATCTTATTAGGTTGTTTAAACCACACCGTTCGTAATCGGGATATTCTCTGTAAAAGGCTGTTTATTAATGGGGCAGTTGGCCTTCTTAGTACCTTACTACAGGCCTTTATGTGCTAGCCCCTTAGATCCGACGCGCCTGTTAGCAGTAGCAAACATACAATAAGAGTGGTAGTTAATTGGTAAATAGGAAGCTTCTAAACCCTTCAAAAATTCTTTGGTTCAAATCCAAGGTTAAACTCTTGAGTAAAAATGACAGGTATAGATTACTAACACTTATAACCCTAATTGTTAACCGTTATAACTATTAAAAAATCTTTGCTTGAACCCTATCTCGAGAAAGATGGGTGGCTAAGCATAACCCCTTGGGTAGGCAGCCACATTCTTAGCCCACCCTGTGGGGCAAAACCAAGGATCAGGATTAGAAAAATTAAATGTTCAAAAGATTTTTCCAAGTCAAGGCTTGTACTGAAATCACGTCAAGGGCTGCTGGTATAACTTAGAAAAAAATAAAGGAAGGGCTAGTTGCTGGTGCTTATTTATCCTGCATAACTGCTCATAAGTAAGAGAGTGTTTACATTGTACTGGTTTCACTATTACACCGTATCGAGAAGCTAGGCCATTAATAATTTTTCCTGTATCGAAAGTCAGCGAGCCATGCATACTCGAAGGAGCTCGGGGGGGGGTGCAAAGTGTCCCAGAGGGAAAACCGTACGAGCTCTCAGAGTATACACCAATGCCACTTCACAAATGGATAATTTTTATTCTGATGAAACATTTTTCCTAAGTGCTAACGGCTTAATCCTTGCTTATTTCTTTCAGTTCCCCGTACAACCCTGATCTCGATAGGGTGCTTTGCGCTTCGTAGGGGTTACTGAGGTAAAAACCTAGTAATTATGGTATATTTTTGTGTGAAGCAAATATTATTCATATCCTTTTGTATTTGATAGGTTTGTTAATATTCACAAATGTATATTTTAAGGGTGAGGCTGATTTACACTATTAATAAGTAATCATTTACTTAAGTTTTGTTATATTTTATAGTATTAAGTGTTATAATGCCTAACACTTTAATACGATCGTCAAAGATGCCATCAACGGGTTTTTGGCTAGTAGTTTAAAGCGCCTCCTTGGAGTGAAGGTTTTCCGTGTTCGATTACCATACCCGAAAATACCAAACCTTACTTAGAACAGTGTAGAAAATCAGTTCAAAAACAAAAGAATATATACAAAGTATTAAGCTTTGTATTAATATAAATGTATATACAACAAAACATTATGGAATTCATATGCATGTATAAGAGAAAAGTTATATTCCATAGAGGCAATAAAACCTCCAAATTTTAAACTCGCTCTGGTGAAAGGACTGGATTGAAAACCTGGGGTTAATACCTATTTTCCTATGCTAAAGCTCATTTTTGGAAGTTTATATAAGAAGTTGTTAAACTTATTATTTAAATATTAAAAAATAATTATGAAACTTTGTCTTGCTGGGTCTCACAACAATGCACAAATTGTTTCATATCTTAGAAATTAAGGGAGCTGTATCTTATCTGATTGTTTGCTTATTGTTTTTTTATAAAGTCGCAAAGTAACGTGGGGCAAAAGCAACGGAATATTGGGGTAACTTCCTATAAGTTACATAAGTCTCTAAAAGAAATCTAACCTAAAACGAAGTCGAATGAAATATCTTAGTAACTTCAGGAAAAATATAAATCAAAAGAGTGTCCTTATTATATAACGTAGTGAAAAGTAGAGTAGCCTATAAAGTAAAGACGGTACCAAAACTTCTTAACAAATGGGGGAACCTTCTCAAGGCTAAATATGGATACATTTGAAGGATAGTGGAGAAAGTTCACCATGAGGGAACGAAAGAAAATAGTGTTGTATAAGCAGTTCGGAATAAAAAGACGTACCCTTTTGCATAATGGGGTCACCCAAGTTAACGTTAATGTCGGAGGATATCGTAGTTTAAACCGGGGTAAAATAAACGAAACAGTGCTTAAAATTAGACCCCGAGACACGGGTTTTACACATGAAGTCAGGATTAAAAATGCGCAACGGGGTGATTTGTAGGCATAAATCTCCCGAGAACTGTGGAGGTGGTAGTAAAGACAACCTGCTGTGATAGCTGAGTAAAGAAAAAAGATGTAAATCAAATTTCTTTAAAAATAGGCCACGTAATGGTAAAATGAACTTTATCAATAACCAACAAATTGACGGGAAAACCCTAAAGCAACTCAGACCCAAGGAGCAAATATGTCCATTATTTGTGGGGCCAGGTAATGACTCGTGGTAAGGTAAAAAGAGAATTGATATACGAATATTAATGGGCGATCCCGGCGCCAAACACCTATACAGGTGTGAGTTCATCAACTAAATGTTGGTTGCTTTATAATTATAATGGCTAGCCTTATACGCTCACAGCAAGCTTCATCATTATAGGCTTAAAGATATAGTCGCCTTTATTCGAAGAGGGGGAATTACAGAATAAAAGTAAAATACGAAATAAGCTGTCAAAGGCTTCTTATGACCAGGTTTATAGAGAAAGTATACAATAGTAATTAAAATATAAACAAAACCTTGCTTTAGGCATGGCTTATTTTATCCTCTCTGCCTGATAAATAGATAATTTGGCAGAGCACTGAGAAGAGGTAACTTTTGCGGTTTACAAACATGTTTATTATTGGCCCGATAATAGACTTTAAAATAAAGTAATTAGTATTAAAGATGGGAATACAGATATATTAACGGGCGGCCAGCTCATCATGAAAAAGGTATACACTACAGGTATTGCACCCGAAATTCTCATATAAAAATAGTTATTGGATAAATTTCAAATATAAATGATGGGGCTCGCCATCCCTCCGGATAGAAAATAAACAGGTGGTATATATGTGCTGGATTAATAATATTTAATGTAAAATTTAACTAATCCCCGGGAGGGGATAGGTAGCTCTAATAAATTTAACTAATATAGATTTTAAAATAAATATGTTATGCAGTTTTATAACTTTACGTTAAAAACACCTCTTCACGGCGGCAAAAGCTCCTCTTTTAAAAAATGGTATAGTAAATTTACTTTATTGAATCAGAATTTTACTTCCGATAAGAACAAGTTATAAAAAAGAGAACAATAAACTATCTAGACTTTTGTTAAAAACCACTAAATATAACTCTACGAAGGCCAAATCCTTTTCTAGGCTGATAAACATCCAGAAATACTTTAAAGTTTTTTAGAGAGGACGTACACTTAATGAGGAAGCAGAAATCAATTATTTATTGCCAGCAAAGCAGGAAGGAATATCTACCACAAAGGTATTAGAGATAAAAAATTCTACTAGCGGAAAAGGTGATAAAATTTCAGAAAAAAACAACGCGCAAAGATAGCGTTAAATCAAGCTATAAGCTTATGGTGTTTTAAAGGTCGATGTTATTATACTGATACTAAGAAAAAAGGTATCCTTTTGATAAAATTTAACAGCAACAGGCGTAAACACCGTAGCGTGTTATCTAGACCAGAATGTAGCTAAAGCTTTAAAAGTGGAAGATTATGCAAAAAAGAATTTTTCATTTTAAAGCACGGATAGTATTTATTAATTTGCTAAACGGATATAAGTAATATAGGTAGAACTTATTAAGTTGAGGTAAGAAGACATTCCAGCTTTACCAGAAGCTTTGGCTTTGATATATGTCTTATATACATTTTAAGAAAATTTTCTGGTAAAAGAACGTAGAATTTGTTTGCCGAAAACCTATAATATAGGCAATTGTAAGGTAAATATCTTAGCTAGCTCCATTTAGAGTTTAATCTCGTACAAGATGTGTAACTGTTTTATTTTATGCAAATTGGGGGATCATGAGGATTTATCAGTTCAGTATGTAGACTTCGGAATGGGCAAGATATATCTTGAATTATTATAATAGAATGAAAAGGTGTAAGTAAGCCCTTTTGTAGATGTAGAACCCTTCTGCAGTAACCATAAATTCGGGAACCGTCCTAAAGCAATCATAGCAACGAAGAGAGTAATTACATCTTATGGCTCAGGTAAGACTCGGGTGTAGTAAATCAGTGATTGATATAACCATGGATTATCCGCAGCCAAGCACCTTTAAGGTGCAGGTTAGTCGGACGAAATCTGGTGGCTTATAATTATAGTTAATAATTATAGTTAAAGATATAGTCAGGGCCCATTCGTAAAAAGCAATGGCAATAAAATAATTATTAATTCTTCTGCATAAATTAAGTTTTACGATTAAATAATTTTACGAATTCATAAAACAAAACACTTGATGAGAAAAATATATTTAACAACAGACCATCTTCATAATACCTGAATTAAAAAGTTATAGTAATCGCCAATTTTGGCTAGCTCTGCAAGCCTCGCCAGCAGGAAAAATTCAATATTTTAGATTATACAAAAATAAATCAGGGCATTCGAAAAACATGAATAAATAACGTCATGGTAATGAGTTATGTAGGTAGTGGTTTAAATTTAGCAAAAATGAGTAGGTGGTTTATTATAATGAAAGTGGCGCCTTACGCTCTAAAAAAGAAATCCTAGACCTTTCTTGCTTTGCTATATTAAAACATGGCCATACTAATTTTACTTTTACAAAAATAGAGGTATTTTAAGCCAGAAAGAACTTATTAACATAGACACAGCATTTTTGGATAGATGAAGTTAACCGAATATATATTTTAAGAAAACGCCCTTTATTCTTTTATTAGGGAGGCACGCCGTCCTAAACATAGTGATTGAAAACATAGTCTAAAGATAAAATTAAAAATCTTATTTTCGGAAAGCATAAAAGAAATTATCATCAGTTAGATTTAGGTAAAGGAAATGTTACGTCGGGAAAGGTTTAACGTAAATTATCTTCAAGCTACCACGTAACTATAGAAAAAGAAACAATCTTTATCCGCCCAGAAATGACTTTAGCAAAATAATTACAGCTAAAACTGGCCAGAGGCGGTGAAGGTAAATCAGGTTAGACTTTTAATATGAGACTAACGAAACATTAGATTTTTTTCTACTTTTACTAAGTGGTGAAATTTAGGGTATTACAAAGACAAGCTGTAAGAAATAGTGCGGAAAGTATAGTAAGAAACTCTATCGTAAATTTGAGAGTTAGATTAACAATTATAATATTTGTATAATTAATAATTTTTTATTAATTCCAGGGGAGCTTAACGAATCTAGCCCGTAACTGAACCGCCGTTGTTAATGAATTGCGCCAATAATATATGGGAACTTTAGGGGATTAAATCTGTTATATAGCCAGATTCCGTGTATGTGCTAAAAGGGAAACACAGCCCCAGACAAGAGTTAAGGTTCCAAAATTATTAGTTAAGTGAAATATAGAAAGGGTTCTTTATTAAAGTCGACAGTAAAGATAAGGCTTAGAAGCAGCCCATAATTTTATGAACCATCGTAACAGAGCGCTTGTTAACCATAGAAGCCAATCGAAAAATTTAACGGGATCCTAAACAATATACCCGAAACTTGTACATGAAACGTTCATAAAGAATCTTAATAGACACAATTACTAATCAGAGGGGCGGATATTGTTGTTGAAGACCACTATTGCTCTACTGTCATAGTTCTTTAAATAAAGATTTGTTGTAATTAGTTCTATTAAACCATTTATGAAAAATTACTAATAATAACATTTATACTAGTATTAAATGCTACAACAGTTATAGTATTAAATACTTAAACAGTATAAATAAGGTATGGTGTAAAACAGTATTATGTATTACAAATTATAATAAATTTTATGATCTATAATAGTATTAATACTTCAACAGTTATAATAGTAATGATGCTCAACAAGTTCTAGTATTAATAACTTTCAATAGGATTGGTTCTATTAACAATGATTTAATACAGACTTGCGCTTGCGCTGTTTAGACCTTTCAATGACCAAAAAATGTATTTTTAAGTACTCTAAAGTTTAATAATGTCGTTAAATGTATTTACCAAACAATTTGCCTAGTATAAATGTATAGATATATACTTAAATGTAGTTAGAAGGGGGTTTGGATAGCAGACTTTGAGTTAAGATAATGATTTATATTTTTAAGCTAGATTTTATAATAAATTTAACCAGTCGAGAATTGTTGACAATGCACGTACTAAACGAAATTCTTACGGCCCTTAGCTTTATGGAATAACTAAATAACGGCCTCTAAGTTTATATTATCTACAAGAATTTAACAGAGAGAAAATCTATTTTACTAAGGACAACTTTTAGTATAAAATGTGCTCGAAAAAATAGTAAATATATTTTTGAATATCTAATAACAAAATATATTTGTTATCTAAAAGAATCAAATGAATCAAAAACCGTACCTAACATCTGAAAAAATATGCTTAGTAGAGAATACGAAGGGCGTAAATTGTTCTAGCAATCATGAAATGGTGGATTAGGCCCCCGACATATTGAAATAAGAACCCAAACTCTCGGAGGACACCTAAAGCTCCTAATAACCAAACTCTATTGACGAAAAGTCTCTTGAGGCGCATCCAGCCAATCCTGATGTATGGTAACAAGTAGGAAGATTCCTAGTAGACAGGAATGGGTTTATCGCGAATCTAAATCGTATAGGAGTGAAATCCCTGCTGTAAAAGAAGCGCAA
>JACYFI010000806.1:0-13085 GCA_020975735.1 Ophiocordyceps xuefengensis
CCGGATTCCTTGTATGCTGCCAGGAAGTATCTCTATCTGTCTTTCTACAGAATCATTATCTGAATCTTGTAGCGAACCTCGGAAGCTTCTCAGGGTCGATTCGGCTATTGGAACTTAATGAGGTTGAGCGATAAGAACGCGGGTGGCTGAGGATCCATGCCTTGGGTGAATCGGGACCAGGGTTGCAGATGGTCCAGCGCCTTGAGGAGATTTCGGCCTCAGACCCGCCCCCTTTCAGATATTCGAAGGTTCCGTCCCGCGAATCTAATGATTATTCCTTTCCTTGCTGTTCCCAGCTTCTGCTACCTGTCCCTGCAGCTTGCTTTTTTCTCAAAGGAAGATAATAATCCTCCAAGTCTCTCTTTACAAAGTTGTCTCTGACGTTCTGCCGGACGCCCGGAACCAGTTACAGGAATAAAAGTTTGCGGGCCTGTATTAGCTCATTTCTCTTCTTTTCTCTTATCACATAGCCCTCCTCTTCGCCTGGATCACCATTATTTGTAGCATGGGCGGTCTTACCCATAAAAGGGTGTGAGACAGTTCTTATATAAGACACCACTATTGGACTGAAGTTTATACATAAACCCAGTTGTTTGGCCTTTTTCATAATAATCGTAAACACTAGCCGACTAGGATTTTTTTTGCGATGAACCCTGATAAGGGACCCAACACTCCTGTACTTAGATAAAGTAATAAAATTATGATTAAAGCTATTGAACTGATACACAAAGATACTTATAACTAGACTTTCGTAAAATCAAAACAATTGTTGGTCGAAAAGTATAATAGAAGACCGTAAAAACAAATACCATTATAAGTACTATAAAGAGCGTAATTTTGTTACGATCCTTTAACTTTAAAATCAGAAAACTTGTTTTACAAAGTTGTTGTTTAACACTACTGCCCATACCACTAAGGACCCCTACTCATTCTAGTACTCCCTATTTATCATGAATACTCTTAGTGTGTTTGACCTTTATATCTAAAAACTGTATATAACTATAAAATTTTATTATAGAAAAGTTCCTATTAAGAAAACGTTGGTGAAAAAACCACACATAATATAGTAGCCTAAAACTAGATAAAATTTTTTGAAAATTGATATACACTAGGTATAAAAATCAGGAATCAATACAATAGCTAAAGGCTAAAATAAGTACCTTATGAATATTAAAGCGTAAGAATTTAACTAAAAGAGGGTTACAGCAACTTGTGTCCTAATTAATTTTCATGGTATAGGGTGACATAAAATAACATTATCTGATAAAGATCCAGACCCTAAACATATAAATATAATCTTTTGTTAAGGAACAAAATATTTGAAAATAGAGCTAAGATAACTAGAGTAAAAACTTTAATAATATCTTCGACCTTTCATGTTTGCATTTTTTATAATAATTACGGGTCACATTTAGGATTTGCAAAAAAAGTTTTAAATAATATGAACTTAACTGAATATAGTGTAAGTAATTATCGCAACCTATTAACTGCTTATTAAAATTACTCGTTGTATACTACGTAAAGGCAATTAGTGACCAGTACAGTTTCCTACATAAGTTATAAATTTTTTTGACTATAAGAATCTGGTCATTAAAAGGGAAAGGCCCACTGACAAAGACTAGCAATTAATATAACTGTTATGAAGTTAAGGTATAAGAACTCACATTGATCTCCACCTATCTTCTTTAAAGTCT
Source organism: Ophiocordyceps xuefengensis (assembly GCA_020975735.1). NCBI lineage: Eukaryota > Fungi > Ascomycota > Sordariomycetes > Hypocreales > Ophiocordycipitaceae > Ophiocordyceps > Ophiocordyceps xuefengensis. The sequence continues at coordinate 1,695 of JACYFI010000806.1, forward strand.
TATATCAACTACAGCGTGTATTACCGGCACCTGCACCCAAGGAATAACCAGATCTTTTGTTAGAAAAGTCGTCATTAATTAAAATGGAATATAGCAAAAATATTATAGGAAAGATAACCTAATGGCTCCTAACCTCATACCTAATTGGAGACTATAGTCGACTAAGAATTATTTTTTTTTATTAATTTGTTGAAATAATCCGTCATAGAGAGACTTAATCACGTAGTTATTGTTCTAATCATAAACAATAAAAGTAACTAAGTACTAAATGAATCAAATAAAGGGGTTAACGAATTAAGTAAATAACACGGCCGAATAACCATTTTGGCAGCGCTGTATTACGCGGACACCTGGCGTAGGCCCTCCCATCGCCTGGTATCAAATATGGAGACCTACTGTTGAACCTTCTTTAGCCCTAGCTCCGATTAATAAACCATACACCTATTATAGTTATATAACATTTTCGTTTGGGTAAGGACGCTTAATGAAGCAATATTCATATATACTTCTAAAATCTACCCCTACAAGAAGTCCATAATGTTACAAGCACCACCTATTGGTTAAAAAAACAAATCTCCCAATCTCTATTAGTTAAAAAAAGCCGCTTAAAGAACCTTTGATAGCGCAATTCTACTAAAATAAAAACGTAAGTAAAAGGTATGAACAGAACCCCCACACACCTTCTCACGCTACAAACATCAAAGGTAATTTATTTCCGTACTATGTAAATCACACTAAAAAGGTAAACAAGCTTAACAATTAGCTAAAGAATCTTTGATTACTGCTCTTTAAATCAAATTTAATCCCTACGATTGATTATTGGGTGTACTTGAATACTAACAAATATGGTTATTTCTCTTAAAAACTTCTACCCTGATATCCATTACCAGATTTTTATCTTTTCTAATTCAATATCACCTTCACACCGTGAGAGATTAGCGCGAATTAATCTTTAAAATGTGGACTTATACATTCACATCAAGAATAATTCCAAAAGTTTTATACCTATAAAGGGCTTTTTTCTAAAAAATGGGACTCAATTAAATTAGGCTAATATATCAGAAAGTCCAACTATTGTTAACTAATGCAGATTTACCTCCGGTATTTGTATAATATTTCCTTGATCCTTGAAAATTTTCAACCTCTTTTCTCCATTATCTAAGATCTTTACCTATGTTGAGGGATAGGTCCTTCAATCTCAATTTACTCGTAGACCTAAATTCTGTTGGTGAGGCAATACGAAGACATCCCAATTTTCCCTGCTTCACTAACAAATCCTAAATTCCAACGGGGGCTAAGAATTACATTTATCACAATTTATTTAAGGTCTTTCAACAGGGGTATACCCCTGCAAACTTTCTTTGATTTAACCCGGTCAGAATAAACCCTAAATTCATTTTGAGCCTTTATTATTTTACTAGTTGATTAAACCCTTCGACAGTAAGATGAAGCTTTATTTATTTAACAATTTTTCCGCTTGTAGTTAACAATAAATTAAATCCGTCCGTTTTAGCTTAAAAACGGATATTTTCCTAATAAATAATAAGTTTATTGTAAATCTTCAATTGCACATCTTATTGAAATAGTTAACTACTCCTGGTTTAGAGCCCATAATGATATAAGAACCGACACACCTAAGATTGTTGAATGAGATTAATAAATAAAGTAAAAACCTTTTTGTTATTAGACCTGATTAAAGTTTCACTTGAACACCGTCAACCTAATTTACATGTTTTATTTTCTATCAACTACTTAGTAAGCTAACTGAACCCTTTGTCACCGTCTTATTATAACCAGAGTCATACCTCAAGGGTTTAACAACTGTTAGAATTATAGGAGAAATTTTTTTAAATCGAATTGTTAGATGGGACTTTGACATAGGAGTTTCAACTTGTTGCTTGATTCGAAATCCGACTTTAAAATTCCGCTGTTTTCTTTCGAAACCCCTTTAGAGTACACCTTAAATGATAATTCTGGCTTTAGTCCGATTCAACGCCGTTCGACTCTTTGCTCTTTAACAGACAATACTGTTTAGTATTGAATGAAACTAGAATTCCGCGGAATTGTCCTTTCGTTTTTCACCATCTTAAGGCTTTGTTACGGGTCACCTGAGAAATTGACTGTATGCACTAATGATTTTTCAAACTGCTATAGCGTGGGACCTTAAAGACTTTGGGAATTAGGTCCCGGGCAGTTGACAGGTTATTCTCCCAAAGACCCCTTTTCCCCCTGATGATGCACTCCGAGCATCCGATGGCTCATATATCCTATAAATAACATGAAACTGAAAGAAACTTAATTAATGAAACAGGTGATTAACATAGGATGAATCGTTTTAACTATAAATTGGAAAAATTTTCATGACCGTTTAATTTGATTCCTTATGTAAATCATTACTAAATAAGTATACTTAGAATACTTGATTATTTATTAATGCTACCTTCCAAAAAATCCATAATAGCTAATATTGTTGTTGAAATTAAAACATAAGACAACTGAATAAAAACGACTACCTCGACCACGCCAACTTTTTCTACCAAACAAAAGCTGGAAATAATACCACCCTAGTATAGTAACACCAATTATTACTTAAATAATGAGCTTTTTTATTTTAATTAGCAATACTTACCTCTTTATCCTATAAAAAGCACATAGAATTGCTAAGCGCCATAGCAGGATTCATGCTCCGGTGACACTGTATAATGTAGATGGGGCATACGTTAGTCCTAATAATATCGTCAAAGGTTAATAGAGCCTTACCAATTATTAGGAATGTATATAGTATTAATTAGCAATTCTTTCTAAGGAGAATAAGCATTATATTCTATATTTGTCTAAATTAAAAACGAATCCTAAGATTCCTTATTTAAAAAGAATACTAAGGTTAAACTCATGTTTTTATTTTATATATATCAAATCTGATTTTCCTTTATGTTATACGCTCATACATATATAATAAATTTTAGTTCATTAATGACAGGGGGCATTGTTAATTGACTACAATCCCTATGTCAGGTAGCATCATGCTTTACCTTTAACTAAAATACCCCTTTAAGTAACAGGCCTTGCACCGGGCGCTTGGGCTGTAGACCTTCTGTACCCCTAAACCCTCCCCCCGGCCCCGGGATTATGAATAAATACAATATACGAAACCCAAGCCAGGCACAAATTAACTAAATTGAATTATATTAAGTTAAGCATTATGTAGTCTCAATACCAAATTTGTCTGATATTATACAGATGCTATAACTATACGCCATAGAACCTGTTTTAATTTTCCACATTATTTCTAAACCGACCAGTAAAATACTCCTTCTCTATTAATAAAACTGAACTGGATTTAACGTTCATCCACGGAATTTAATGCAATCACATTTATACCCATAAGCGGCAAGCAAAAAGAATGTATGACATCCCTGAATGTTATAAACAACATCTAATACGGTGTTTTGAACCAGGTACTAATACATCTTTTATCACTCTACTATTTCGTAATCCTCTTGTTCTAAATCAGATTCTGGGTCATAATATGAAATCAAATTCATATTTCTTTCATGAGAATCTACAAAATTCCAAGGATAACTCGTTAACTGCATATCATTGGTTGACCTTCTGCTAAAACTGTCAATTTTTGAGCGGGGAATCATTTTATATTTTCCATTCCATTAAATAAATGACTTTAAAAGATGGAAAGGCTAATGATTTATTTATATAACTGCGCAGGTTAACTTAATAGTTTCAAAATTAAACTCGTTTAAGTTCCTATTTAAATTCATTGTAGGTTTCTAACATAATTGGACTATATTAATACGTTTTAAACATAGGTTTTTCAATCTTAGTCTCTGGAAATTTTATATTCTCCTGCTGATTTGTAATTGTTAACACTACCGATATAAGATTTTCAAATCTATTAAAGTACTAAGCTTTAAGAAGTTTCCAAGCTATAGTGAAATTTTTATCTCAGAGTTATTGTAATGGTAAGATTTGAACCCTGAAAAATTATTAATATTTCTTTTGAATTAAATTTCCCCCCTGAAGTTTTATATCCTTATAAAGTCCTCCACTTATATCTTGGAAAAAATTACCACCTCCTTCTAGTCTGAAACAAAAACTACTCCTATCAATTTAAATTCCTTCAGAGGGAACACCTTTTCATATATGTTAATCCGGATTACCTCCTTAACTGCATCATAGGTTTTTAACTTAGTTTTCCTCAGAATGAATTCTGACGCTCACAGCGTGTTTTGGTCTCATTAAACTTCAATTAGCTGTTCATTATTAGAGTTTTTCAAATAAAGGTTACTCTATCTTTGATTTTCTTAAACTCATTAAATATTTTTAGTATTCTTCTGAGGCGAGTACGACCGAACTAGAGCGCTGATTTTCCCTTTACAATATATTCCCTTTTAAAGAACTGTACTAAACCTCGCTTTAAGTTTGTTTCGGAGTGTTTATTGATATAAGGAAACTTACCACTTATAGCTTTTAGTATGGTTATTATTCAGGGATTTAATTATCAAAAGTAATCGTTGTTCTCTAGAAATGCAAATCATGGAAATCCAGAGTCTAATATTTGTAACAGAAAAAAATTAGAAATCCCATATTTATTACTGCTCTTTGAAATTAGGTTTAAACTCATCTTAGTTTTGTAAATAACTAAGATAAGAATATTTTTGAATCTTTTAGCAGGTCGTTTTAAGGCTGTGACCGAACATTAAAACATCATTGTTAACTATATTAGTTAATAAGTAATAATCCCTATTTATTATTATTCCTTTTAAGATATCCCTTTCTGCTCAATAAGGCACCTAATTACACATTTTAGGGCTGGGTTATTTTATTTACGGCGTTATTAACTACGAAGTACTAAAAATACGTAGTATAAACTACCGAGGATTTCTACATTTTCACAAATTCTTAAAGAACGTGTTTGAATCAGGCCACCTTTTTCTGACATGGGTCTAAATTCTTGGGTTGTGATCTTGGTTGGCCAACCTCGAAGTTTTTTTATTAAAAGAAATAGAGTTTCATCCCTACACTAAATAAGATTAACATTAAATAATACCAATGGGATGTAATCCTTAACTCACCTTAAACCCTTCCTTTTTGTGGAAGTAGCGCCATCTTGGAAATATAAACCTAAAGCGCTTAGGGCGGCGGTCTTAAGTATTATATAAAACTGTATTTTTAAATAAACTTTTTCCATAGTTTGGTAGAAAACTTATAGAAATTTTTCGTAATAATATAGAATTTGTTTTTTTAGAGTATAAAGCATACCTACTCCTCCTTCTTATACACATATCGCGCTATAAACAGTTTACTTAAACCAAAACCAAAATAACGCTATTTATAATTAATAATAAATTGACCATTATTAAAGGCGAACACGCTGTTGATCTGAGAAGCAAAACCCTTAATATTGAGTAAGAGAATAATGGTTTTTTAATGAAGGGTTTAGCCTACACCTATAATAAAGCACCCCCAAATTAATACTCCATTCGCTTACTCACTGCTCCTACACACCCACTAGTTGCCACCCCTTGGCACCATTATCTTTTGAAAAGTTTTGTTAACACGGAAATGCCTTTTTAAATAAAAGTTCATTCTACATGAAGTCTCTATATCCTACTTCTGGCCCCTAAAAGCATTATTTTCTATTTGAACCGCGGCACCCTGGTGACGAAAGTATGCAATGCCTCAGCCTAATAAAAAATTGGAGTTTTAGATATTTTTCTTGGAGCCGTGAAAATATGTGGCCTCTGTAAGCGCCATGCTTATGAGTTTGTGGTTTGGAAGGAAAAGCATTTATGTTTACTTAGTTCTCGTAAATAAGTATTTACCAAAATTTTTTGATTATAACAATAATTTAAGAAGATGTCTAATAGTCTATTTTTTAATATGCAGTTTTTTTTACCCCTAGTTTCAAAATTACAAACTCTGCAGCATATACTTATACAATATAAGTACGTATTATTTAAACCCATATATCTCATTTCATGCCCACCTAAGACAAAAAGTGGATAAATTACCAGAAACTTACTAAACATATAAAAGATATACTAAAGCAAAGAATAAGATATTACACAAATTGACGTTCTATTTTGACCTAAAAAAACTATGAAATCCACACTCCGAATATAGAGTATTTCTCTTGGGGAAGGGTTATGTTGGGTGCTTAATATAAAACTTAAGAGCTAAAAATAATATTGTTAATATTGACACAACAATAAAAAAAAACGGTCTAACCTAACTGCTTTAACCATTAAAAAGATTTTACCAATTGAGGTTAACCATTGCTAGCCACTTTCTTTATTAATAATAAAATAGAATTATGCATTGTAATCTTAATTAAGGGAAAATAACAAAGGATATAGACTGATATAAGCTAAATTAATTTATTATTAAAATTAAATTTTTGGTGTCGTGACCCGGGGTGCAGCCAAGATTGTTTTTTCATAATAGCCGAGATAACTTACCTCTTATTTATACAGCGACCTTTTAATACTACCATTGTCTAATAAAAGTATCTAATTTTATAGTCCGGTTAAAGCCTAAAAAATTATTTCTTTTAACTCTACTTTAACAATAGAGACAGACCTAAACACTAAAGTTTCATGATAGCGTTAAGATAAGAATATTAAACGCTTATTATAGCTGCACCTTAATACGATTTTTGTTACCCCAAGAAGTACCTATAAAGGAAAGTAAACCCTACAACTGAAAAATAGTATTAGCTAACTTTAAAGCTAAAAAAGGATTAATTACAAAAAAATAACCTTTTATAATTGATTTACCCCAATTGTTAATTAGGGAGAATTAGTTTTATCCATTTACTTCTTCATGTTTTCTTATTTTTCACTTTAGTAGTAGGCAATATAAAAGAGAACCTATTGCTACTGTATGAAATAATCCTATTTAAATCACTATTTGTATAATGTGTTAAATTAAAAATATAGATGCTTTGAGTTCGACTCAAGACTAGATTATTACTTTAAAAGCAAATAGTATAAAAAAACCCTACATGTTTATTGTACTTAAAGCAAATAATCTTTTTATTCTAATTGATTTAAAACCTACTAACTGTTTCCTATTTATTAAGGAGAATAAGAACTCATTAAAATTAATATGAAAGTCAACCATTTTTAATTGCTAATGATACCCTGACCCCTGATAAATAAACCTAATTGCAACAAATATAAATTAAGATAAGAAAATTTTCGCAATTTAAAGGCCTACAAATGTTGTAACATAGTAGGTATTGCATCATAAAACGTCCATAAGGGAGTCGTAGAATTTTGTCCAAAATTAAGCCCAATAACAACTTTATATAAATCATATTCTACCTAAGAAGTAGTTTTATTTTAGAGTCATTTCTAACCTTATCATCCCGTTGTATTGACCGAAACCTGATTCGGAAAACCTTCGGTTAGGTATTAAAATGATTTTTTTGTTTCGTACCATTTATATGCTACTTATGCTCCAATCTTAAAACCCTTAGGTGTTAAACACCAAGAACCAGGGGTTTAATTATGAAAAAAAGACGTAAATCTTTCTCTAATATTTCAATGATCTAAATCTAAACATGGAGTTATTAATTTATACAATTAAGTATTGACCTATATCCAAAGGGCAAATCTTACTTTTAAACTTTTTCCAATAGTAATTCATCTCCAACTATATTGAGTACTTAGACAAAAAGTAATAATCAACGCATCTGATTTTGGTAATTTTTAAGATTCTCTAGTACTACTTTTTAAAACAACCATCCGCCATTGTAAAACCCACGCTAAACCCATTGACGGGTCTAAATTTGAAATCAAAGTGGTAATAATGTCTTGCTAAAGCAGACAGTATCGGAAAGAGCCTCTTAAAGAGTAAAGGGGAGTTAATCCTTTAATTTTAATGAAGCTCGTATTATTATTTATTTTTTTGAAAACCTCAGCTCTTAAAATAGTTCCCTCGTTGCATCATAACGACTACTTTTTTGAAATAATAATCTAAATCAGCAATATTTCTGAGTTTTTAGAGGAATATTTTGAAAATCGAGGTATTCACTTTTTGTTTGTAATTTGATCTAAAGGAACCTATGGTAAATTCACAACAACCCATTTCTTTATTGTTAACCTCTCTTCCTGCTCGCAAAATAGGATTTAATAAGGGTTTTAAAATATGTAGGTCCTTTCTAGCCATGAAGGAATTTTAAATTTGGAGAACATTAACCTCGAATTGTCCAACCTATAGGTTTTATTGTTGATTTATCCCGAATCAAAACAAGAAAGCATTCCTTCCTGCATTCAGAAAGAATCCTTAACTATAAATCAGGGGTCTAAAGGTTAGTTTGCGGATTGGTACTTAAGGAGACACAGTGAATAAAGATTGTCTTTGATATAATATTGGTTAGAAGGGAATTTCAACTTTGATAACTTCTTTCGAACCCAGCTAGAGTGTATTCTTCAAACGCGGTTAAATTAATACAACATCAAACTACCACTTACTCTGGTTTGGCTCTTTTACAATAATATCTCTTGGTCGGAATGGTAATCACTGACTTAGATCCCGCGGTTGCCCCATTTCGTTTTTCTCATGTTCTACTATTCTACCTATTAATACGCCTGAGTTAATTTAGTTCAAGGCCACGTAATATAATTTCTAATTATAGGCTTTAGTACCCAGATAACCCCTTTAGGGGTTTCCCCGCAAATTGATAATTTACTCCCAACGTTTGTTGATAGGAGTTTCCAATCCGTTTTTTAGGGAGATCAAAAAGAATGGTGCGTGCTTTACTTAAATAAAAATCCTATAGTATTATAAATACCTAAAAGATGAGTTATATATAGTAAAGGTTTTATATCAATAAATCTGTATAGCTTATATCCGTATCTAGCTTTATAATTAATAATATCTGACTTAAGTACTTCCTAATTAGGCATATGATAATAACCTCTGTCCCCTAAGCATTAAATAATCTCGAAAATAACGCTATTACCGGATATCCCCCTTTCCCGAACCGACGTGATTGGTTTCCCATTCATCGGCTCTCCAGATTTGGGCCTTAGATTTTTTTTTAATTTCGCTTGAGATGTTTTTATGGGGCTATGGTGTTTATGTGGCACTCTCTACGATATGGTATTGCTTACGATTTTTCAAGCGCATAATCTTTATCTAACTACGTTTATGCTTTATGGTTTAAGGTCCTTCATCATACGGAACGTGAATGTCCTCTACCACTACTGTAGGGTCGGAGGTCACCATGAACACAAGTAATGACCGTTCCAAAGAAGGCTTTGAATATATCTTACGGGCAATTGATATTTTAAAATATATACTATCCACTTTTATATTGAGAGACGCAGTGTTTATTCCTAGTACTCAGTTTAACAATCCCAGCTATATTGCCCTTAAGATTTTACCATAAGTGCCAAATAATTTTAGCTAGTTTTCCAGGCTTTCGAATTTTGAGTGTCTAGAAGTCTTGCAACAAATTCTTTCAAAGTATTTAGTTACTTATTGTGATAGGTGCTTTTAAAATTATCTGGCTGAACGGATAGTATTGTAATATACTTCATAGACCATAATTGTAAGTAGAATGATAAGCATCTTTCGATTCTATTCCCATTCAGGATAAATTTTGGGGTATGGTCTATCCTCCTTTTTTTAAAGAAACCCCATTGCTTATACAAATTTGTTCTTGTGACCTTGCGATCGGGGGGCAGACGTTCAATATTTTTTATATTTTCTGCTCCAACAACATTTCTTCTCAGTAGTAAAGTCTCATGGATTACTTCTTTTGATCTAACCGGATAGGAATACAGGTGTCTGGTTATGGTGGGTTATTTGGTTTTGCTTTCGGAAAGCTTCTAAACCCTAACTCGGTTCCTTCAAAGAACACCTTAATCTTTGAGAATAAGATTTACACGTCTTCTTTTTGATCCTTCTAACACCTATAATTTGCAGTCCAAATCATGCAATCTAATGTATTCCTCTTCTCCAAATTTAGGGTCGATATCGTAGCGTAGGACCGGGATTATCGTAAAAACTTATGTAAAGTTTATTTCGTCCCTTCAGAGTTTTGGCTCTTGTTCCTTTCTTCACCGGGGACAAATCGAATATAGATTGGGTTAATAGTAAGGGGCTTGATTCCTCACGTCGAAATCTTCTTTTTTAGTTCACCGATTTAAAAAAGTCGAGTTTATCCAGGAAAGCATATTTGCTAATATGGGCTTATTATTTGAACCCTTTGAGGTGGTTCCTGCCTAAACGGGATGTAGATAAGTTTATGAATTTCACGATGTAAGCCCGCTTTAACGCTTTACGTAATGAAATCAAAAAATCTTGGGCTTTATTCCTTCGTTCAAGACCATAACAGTTTGGTTATGATCCGATTTGTGAAAACAATTTAGATAATGTTCCTTACTATAATCTTTGGACATCAACGAATTTCTGTCTAACCGCATTTTATGCGGTGTGACAGCTTCTGATTAGGCTAAACCCATTCTTGCTTTTCGTTTGAACACTTGTCATAAATAGCTTCCAATCTCATTCTTATACCATTCCCTGTTACTTTATTTTGGTCTTTCAGGAGGGGCTAATGAGTTCATGGTCCGTTTTCCTCCGGTATAGCTTTTAGGATAGATTTATCGTCTTCCGGAGTGGATTGGATAGTAGCTCTTCAAGCATTGAAGATAAAATTCACTATAACATGCCTTCTACAATCCTTTCCAACGTAGTAGGGTAATATACCCCGCTCGAAGTCATGGTTGCCTTGGCTTACCTTTATGAATTTTTGATAAAAGCTGCGTAAAAATCCCATTTATCAATAGATAATATGTATACATTTATCTTTCCACGACGCCAAAACTTTTTTATTTCCTATCAAAGTATATAAATCTTCCTTGTTTACCAAAAACCCGTACCAGTGAAACTGTACTGGAGAACTTCCAGCGGATAGTGGTTGTAGATACACGACGCGTAATCCTGGGAAGTCCATCCCCAAAGATGGTAACTTATGCTTCTCTTGTACCATGTCCTTTTAGGATGTGGCCGGTATCCCCGTAGTTCCAAGTTTATATTTTCTAATCCGTTTCCTTCGGAGTCCCCACTCTTAAGTTCTATGTCTTATTAGTACCCTGGTTTGCTGTTGTATTCCATTGTACAAGTCTCTATATGCAAATGTACCAATGCACATATCCATTTCTGACTAGAATATGCCCCTCTTGTAGAGATACTGGTAACATAGGGTTCGGGGCGACGTTTGAGCTTTTACTCATAAACGGCTGGCTCGACTGGTCCTGACTTATCGATTTCATCCTTCCCAACCTTTTTGACAGAGGACGCGTAAGTTAAACGTCGGGCCTTTCCCCGCTTATCTACTCTGTTGCCGTTAGTTATTGG
>JACYFI010000807.1:0-10728 GCA_020975735.1 Ophiocordyceps xuefengensis
AGTCTACATAGAATGGAAAAAATAAAGCGAAAGGATTCGCTTTAGCGAGAGTTTATTACAAGAGCATTTCCGCAGGTGCTTTAAAATTAATTTTTAAAGAGTTATGTTGCACCCTAAGCCACAACTATTAATTTATTTTTTTTAGCGTCCAGTAGTAACATAACATATTCGCTTATAGGTTCGCTGCTTATTACCAATGGGCTGGAATTGTAATCTTAAGGTGTATATGGATTAGGTTACTATTTATGCTGTGTTTCATTCTTAGCTACACCTATGTATAATTATTAGTGGGATGAAGTGCTACATATAAATAAGCTTTTTCTTAGCGGTCTTATAAGAAGGACGCCAATTAAATTAGCTCATGAATTAGGTCTTTAATCCATATATTACTCATAATCTGATAGACAATGTTTAAATTTAAAATTATTAACGTACAGTATAAAAATTAGTATGACTTTAGCTGTACTTTATTTTTGTATACTAAATATTATTCTCTTATTGTTCAGTAGAGAAATACCAAGCCTTCCCTTCGATTTAGCTTTGGGCTTTTGATTGGTCCCCTCAATAAAAGACACAATTGTGGAAGTGTTATATTAAGAAATAGCAGCGGAAGTTTAACTTTTAGAATTAAATCTAAGTAGACTATAGTGGGTGTGCCACGTTTTATCTTTAATATATATTAAACATAAGTATAGTCAGACGTATATGAGAGTAGTAGCATAATACGAATCTATATATATCTACTTTACAAGCACATTCTTTTATTATACGAGCCGGAGGCCTAATTAAGGACTCAATAACATTTATTTGTACTTCGCGCAGTACTACTAATTTTTTTTTCTGCGGTTGGCTGACGAGTAGCCGGCCCAAAAAAAAATAACAGCATAAAAGATACACCGATACTAAGAAGGTTTTATTCAGTTAAATCACGCGGCCATCGATGCCTTCTTAAATAATACCCGGACTTTACGAAGTCTATTAGCCATTTGGTTAATATTAAAGAATTTATAGAAACTTGGATAGGGTTCTATATGAAAAAATAAATATTAAATAAGGCAAAGGAGGTGTTTTATTAATACTATAATGGTAAACCATACATGAGGTATGCAAAAATTTTTATCTAAATGAAACAATTAACAGATAGATTCTTAATCTTAAGAAAATTTATTGCATTTTTTTTTTCCTGCTAGCCAAGCTTGTGGCTGGGAAAAAAACACCACCAATATTGTATAATTAGGCAAGCATTTAGGAAATATCTTAAAGGTTAGTGTAGGAGGCTGCAAGCCTTTAAATAATTATCTTATATTTATAAAATTATCTAGATTTAAAACCTATCTAACTCTATAATATCGATTTATTTCTCTTATATTTTTAAAGCTATATGTGATAATATAACTCCTCTTTGATAACGGTGAAATTCTGTTAAATAGGATTTACCTCTTTTTACTGCTACGGTAGTACTCGATACTTTTTGTAAGGGCATTATGTAAACATCCTCTTCTAAAACTTCTCTAACTAATATTTAAACCTCAGTGGAATTTTTAAGTTCTAGGATTTTACGATAAAAGATTTATAAATGAACCAGCACAAGTGGTCTTTATTAAAAGTAAAGGAGGTAGTTATATATATGATAATACTTTGCAATGTAAAACAGTTATTTTGGCCATACAAAAGATTTATTTTCATATAAAGACTTAATGGCCCCTTAATTTAAAAAAAGAATTCTAATGCATGTAGCCACGCACGCACCAGACAAAAAGCTTTTTATAAGATGGTTTAGATAAGCTCAATTGATAATATACAAGTATTTAATACCAAGAGAAAAGAGAATTTACGGCGCACATAAATATTAATCTAGGAGCTAATAAACTAGTTATATATCTAAATTGCTAAAATTAGATAACTTTTTTAATGAATTCTAGTGCTATTTGCTCACAATAATTTAGGTTTAATGATACCTAGATACTAAATTAAAAGTATTCGTAGAAACCCGAGTAAGGTTAATCCCTTATCTAGGCAACAGGCGCCGAATTATGACTCAATGGGTAGATCGAGTAAAGCAACGGATATAAATGTCCTATTAGGTAGAAAGTAACTATACTAACCTGATGCGCTACTTAATTATAAAGAATTTAAAAAACGAATTAGAATTGCTAGACTTTAATACATCTAGGGGTTACAGTAGATGGCCCGCAAGGCTCTTATATTATACAAGCCTTATATTAAGCAAGATTTGTTAGTAAATTTAAACCAGAATTTAGTGGTGCTAATGGAGGATAGCCACTGCTCCGTACACAAATGTCCGTTTGCGGACCATATAAGACAAAAAAAATAAGAGTCACACCACGGACATCTAATTATTGAGACGGTTTTTATTGACCGATACAGCGGTGTTATATTCCGGTTTTCTTCTTTATTTAGCCGAATAGCGCATTATTGTATTAAATGTGTTATATGTTTATAAAAGTATTTATTTCTTAAGTGGTTATTTTAATTACCAAACCGAATTTTATCTTTTTAATATATTTGAATTCATTAAGTTTTATACATCATATTATTTATTTGATAAGGATAACTACATCTACAGAAATTTTTAAAACAAGACAATTTTTAAACTACTTCTATGATAGAAGTTCTTTTGCTAGTTTAACTTTAGGTATAAAAAGCTCAATAATTGGTTTTTGTATTTATTTTGAGCCGGCTATCTTTTTCCCTTAAGAATCTGATCACAGTTGAATGTCCTCTTGTGAAACTGTCTTACTCCTATAACTTATTTGCATTTATTATTATTAAATACCGTTTTTAGTAATATATGGTGGTATTTTAGATTTATAAATATTAACAATTTATTTGTATATACTAGGATCTATTAATATATAGTTATCCGGTAAAAGATAATGCAGTGATATGTTAAATGACATATAAATATTATAAATGACTTGCTAATTCTATTAAGAGCTGGCCTATATTTTGTTATTCTGAAGAATGCGAAAATAGAATCTCCCCGCTAAAGCCGTAGCCAGACCGGTCTACTAAAATTACCACTAAATAATATACCTAAGGGGGTAAGACAATAATCCACTATATATTTAGAGGATAACTAGTTAGGCGTTTAGGTGGTGTGCTGCTTGCTCTTAAAAAAAATAAACGTATCCTTATACCTCAGAGGCACGGGCACCCGTCCTCCCCCTGTTGGCGTTGGAGACTAACGAGCTAGCTTACTAAAGGGTATGAGGCAGTGTACTTCAGCCTTTATTTTTCATAACTGGCTTTGCAAGGCTAGCTACAAAAAATATTTTGTTCGCACAATAAATCTTCAGCCGCTATTTTTGTGCCAGCAGCGCGCCTGCGCTTGTGCTTCGCCGCCCTGAAAGCAAGGGCACGAAAAAAATCATCATCAAGTTCACCAGGAAATGCATGGCCATTGGTCATAGGACTTAGCAGTAGGCTATACGTCCACAAATCTAAAGTTCCCCAAAGATATATATATTTTGTATCCAATGTAATTATCCTTTTTTATTACTGTTTACCTGTTATAGGGGTTCGCCATTTATTAATTGCTATTATAAAACTCCTACCTATAGAAAAAAAATTTAAACACTTACGTAAAGCGCCACCTACCCCTAAATAATAGTACCTTATAACCATGTAAAATTAAAAACTTGTTTATGATCTTCATTATTTTCATAGTATTAATAATAGTAACTTAATCAATGTCAATATGTAACAAGAAACATTAATAATCATTCAACTATGGATATTTTATTTAGGTCTAGATGTGTATGACAGGTATACTTTATGTTTTATTAATACACATCATATAAAAGACCCTGTAGCGTTATATCAAATGAGCATCTTATAATAAGGAAATAAAAAAATACTTTATTTAGTAATAAGGCATTGTTAGAAACGTGTATTATTGCCGTATTTATGACATAGATATAATGTGTTTCTAATATCTTTACAAAAAGTTAGTCTTACCTACCCCTTTTATTTATATTAGTAGGGTTAATATTTGGGTCTGATAATAAAAATAAGGTACTTAGTTACTAATTTATTTCTTTTATATACATTATAAAGGCTCCATATTCTTATATATCTATCTTATATAAAATATACATCTACTTATGGGTATGGGTACCTTCGATTCCGGACTACCTTTAGTTTAAATCTAAAAATTAGAATATAAAAAACAAAAGTATTTTTAATTGTAAACGGATATTATAGCGTTGCTGTAAATAAAACCCGGTTTATGGGTTACTAATGCTACTTAAAGGCACAAATGGAGGATGCACCCCCCTTGGAAGGTTAAGTAACTTGTTTAGCCGGATTATTCATTAAAGTTTAAAGTCTATATGGAGATTCAGAACTAATTTTACCTCTTAACTTCCTAAAGTATACATAGATAACTTTTTATAATTTATGTATAGGGAGACCATAACTGTTCCTTATGCTTAGGTTTAGTACTATTAGACCTAACAGATACTTAAAGAGTTAATATCCTGAATCATTCATGATCTGGCTTCAGTATTAACTTAATGAAGTGCCTTTTTAAGTCACACTATTCAGGTCAAGAAGGTTCTATTATATTAGTATTGTAGAGCACACCGGGAAATTTTGTATTCAAGTGGTCGTTTTCGTTTTGCGCAGGAGGGGAGTTTTTATAAGATAGAAACTGGGGACCTAGATCTATATATTCTAACAGAGTTTACTCAATGTAACGCCTATATTGTCCTTATTGTTTTATTGTCTTAATGTTTAGGTTAAATGTGGTACACCTTTACCTTTCAACTTTCATAGGGAGGTTTCCTTATTCTTTATCAGGTAATTACTGAAAGATTCCCAAGAATGGGATCTCTTGCCTTTGTACTCTATTAGTGATTACAGCAAGCCCGATTGAAATTTTATTATGTTTAACCGTATCCTTTACGGTGGTTCATTACTAGATTCCTAGAACCAATCGTTTGTTATGTGATGTACATAAAAAAGAGAAATTCCTGAATATTATGTGGATTGGGTTCTTTTTACAGGTATACAGTTAAGTTTATATCCCTACGTAATGATTTAGACGTATTCATTATTCTGGTAGTAAATGTTAATCGTCTAATCTCTCATTAATTATAAATATCCCTCAAGATTAGATACTTTAGGTATACGGTTTATCTATAATAATACCTATAACGGAGTAATATTCTTTTCCTTGTATACCAAGGGACAACCCAAATTATAATACTTTTAAAATAACAAAAAAGTTTTTATGCTAAAAAAGGAAATTAATTTGACAGAAACTAACCCCTAAATATTCCTTCCGCTGTCTCAATTGTTTTACCTAACTTCATTTAGCTACACTAAATGTTTTTATTAAAAATATTTGTTTTGTCCATATGTGACATGGACAATGTGATGAACCCTTTCTGGTGTGTTCGGCATTTTGGTGGCGTGACCTCATTATCTAAGATTTTGGTATAGAGGGCATATATTCAACGACAGGGTGGTTATTAATAGGCTGATCATAAAATTTCAAGATTAACACAAAGGGGGGTTTATATATACCGACAACCACATATGCTACAAATAGGTAGTACAATTAGAAGCCAATTATCTAATTCAACTTCCAAGGTTTATTCAGCGTTAACATTTATTTCATCCCTGAACCATATGTATAACCCAATTTACCTATAATCCTTAGGCACAAGGTAATCCCTTTTCATCTCTACACCCATCTAAACCAGTGCTCCCAAAGGTCAACTACTTCTATACATCCCCCATGAAGCCCTGTGAAGGGTTTATAAACTTACCACCTAGAGAACATAACTCTGCTATACAAGTTTATTTTTACTCCCACATCATTATCGATTTATACATAATTATCTTGATAATAGATACGATTGTTCATACGTTCACCGTTATATTTAAAGAAAGAATAATAAAGATCAGAGTTGTGAATTAGTAGAAGGCTTTGGTGGCCGCAAGCTCTTAATGTGGAGGATCGCCAACAAAATTTACTGGTTAACCTAAGTACTGCCCAGCATCTCCAAATATATACTTTCGCTACCAGGACAGAGTTACTATGGCCTATAGTACTGAATAAGTAAAATGGGTAAGGGTTTTCATGGTTTAGATAAGGGTTGCTTTGCAGCCCCAGCAACAAAGTTCATGTTAATGAATTTAAGTTTTAGTTAAATAAAAAAATTCCAGAGATAATTCTTTTGAATTGGTAGAGCTATTTCCAAACTCAAAGGAGAGATTTACACTCAGTAAGAAGATTAGTTAGGTCCGGGAATACACATTTGAATTTTTGGTTAGGCTTGCGAATTAGCAATACTTTATTGTTTTTTCTTTTTTTTCTGCTGTTGGAGTTGTTGGTGTAACAACATACAGGCACACCCCCTTAGGATATTTGGCAATTACTTCTGATTTTACTGCAAACTATCTCCTTATTTAGGACTTGGCGTAGCTTCCCCTAATCTATCCTTGTCTTACCCCTCCATGCATATTCTTTACACCCTGCTGGCGGTAAATAACGCCAAGGGGGATACCACAGCCGGAATAAGCTAACAAAGCTGCCCCTTCTAGTTAGTATAAACATTATTCATAAACTAAAAACGTATTAAAACCTAACCCTTAAAAAAATGGTTTTATTAAGAAATAGCATTAAGATGCTTCTAATTTGTTTGACGGATTAAATAAAATACGTATTTATATAACAATTTGTTTTGTAAAAATAAGCATACATAACACCTTTTTAAATATATATGTATGAATTAGTATTTGCTTTTGGTGTAATAGTAATGATTCTATACATTATGATCTAAAGTTATACTTACCCAAAATAAGTTCGTTTTTTCTTATCTACGTTATGGTTTATTTTAATAATTAATAAAATAAATATACATTGTCATAGTATAATATATAAGTAACTAGTTATTTAAAGATCTATACATAGAAGTAGAATTCAATACTACTTATAGTTTCTCTACATATTTACAGAAATAGTAAGTCCCTTAGAACAAATTTACAGTAAGGAGACATATAAATTTAGAAATTTTTAAGTTGGACCCTTACACATTTTATCTTTAACAAACGGGATTTACTTTATAATCGGGTGTTAATAATATTAATCTTAAGCTAGTTCCAACTAACCTATATAATCATTAGTAAGAACAAACTTTTGGACTATACTCAAGAACTCTATACGTACAATACACAATTATAGTTAGCGAAATCTATAAATGCTTAGAAATGACCAAATTTATTTCCACTTTCACTATATCACCTTTATTGTTTTTATTATTAAATAATTTAACGGGAATGGGTGCTCTACAGTTTTGCATCCTACAGGTTACATTTTGGCTTTAACTTTGGCTAACTGAGTTTTAACAATAGTATTAGTGCAACAAATTTTAGGTTTCCAAAAACATGGGTTTAAATTCTTTTCTTACAATACGCAGGTTGCCTCCTTTGGGGCTTTTTACCTTTTGAATAGTACATTGATTCTCAGTGGTCTTGCAGATGTGTATCTCTCTGGTTGTTAGAGTTAGGAAGCTAACATAGTAGAGGGACACATTTATTGAAGTTATTTTAAGGGGTTGTCTCATATAATGTCTCACGGTATGATTCTTTATATTGTAAGGATTTGTACCAATACTCTTTATAATAGATTTCTCGGGTTTAGAAATGTTACTTCCTTAATCCAAAGCTCAAGTTTCGTAGTGAGTGACTAAAGTTCCTTAACATAAAAAAAGACGGACACTAGACTTGTAATTAATTGACTTGAAACTTTAAAAAAATTATACAAAATTTTTTTTTACACAGTTTTGGTCCTAGTTTTTTAAGTACAGTTCTTATTATTTTATAGTTCCGTCATGGGGTCTATTTTTTGGTAACCAAGATGAGAGATTTGGCGCTAAATTAGACCTTTCTAACCTGAAATGTCTGATTTTGTTAGATAAATGATTTGTTTCTAAGAATTTTATTTTGTTTGAACACATTTAATAAAATTTTATTGTTTCGTATTCCGACGTTTTTTCTTAAATTTATTTTAAGAATTTCCTTATTAATTCTGGATAAAGCTAGGTATTTTAAAAATGTAATAATATTCTAATACTACACCATTATTTATTTACTCTTTCTACGCTATTATTTTGTTTTAATTAGGATTTGTTTGGATTTTAATATTAATTTAGTAAAGACTAAAGAATTTATGAAATTTGTTTAGCTTTTTCTAAATTAATCGTTAAATTTTCAAAAAAGGTTATTTAAAATTGTGATTTTTATTATATAGCATTTATTTAAGTTATACTTAGGCTCTTTACTACAGATTTCGGCCTTGAATTAAACACTAGGGCTTGTATTTATTAAGTATTGAATGAATTCTTATAATAATACCTTATTAACCAGTTTAATTTTTTTAGATTAATATTATTAAAGCGGAATTGCTAAACAAGGAAAGTCGTCGTTGTATAATTTTGGAGATAAACCATTTCTCGAATTTAGTTGGTAAGAGTTGAGCTGTAATTTCATTATGTAAGTGCAATAAACCACCTACAGGGATGACAATGAATCTATAAGAAAACTAGAATGGATTTACATTATAAAACAGATCCGTCTCATTCTTAATAACAACCTGTTTTAATGGTGGTGGTAATGAGGTAATAATCTGAAAGGGGAGTTTGAAAAAATATTACTTAATTCCCTGAGGATTAATCAATCTTAAGGAATGATGAAACATTTACATTTTATGGGAAAGGGTTAGAGAAAAAAGTAAGCGAGAGAATACAACGTAGAAATAGCCAATACAAAAATATTGATAAAAACTTTGGGTTGACTCATACTTTTACTGAACAAGAAGGAAGAATATTATTTGAATTCTATGAGTTAATCAATGGGTACACCCTACCCCTTTATTAGGTATAATGAGCTTAACTAGTTATTTCTGGCCGGCCTGACAGCGAGATTTGGTCGATGGGATTGTTTATTAACAACGCTAACATTTAAAATAATGTTTAAGCGTTTTTGTTAATGGTAAAAGGTACTTTTAAAAATACAAGTATTCTTTGTAGAAAAATAAAATAATATAAATTAACCTTTACCTTCTACATCTTAAACTTATTTACTACTAAGATTACACATAAAAATATTGCTGTTATTTTTTTTGTTATGCGTTGGGTAAACTACCGGAAGCAAGGTTTGCTAACTTAAAGTGCAATATATGTCGAGGAGTAGGGAGGTAAAAGTAAGTAAGGAAATATATATAAAACAGATATAAAACATTTTTTTTATAAGAATAAAAAAATTTAGAAATAGTGGTAGGAAATTCTAGGTGCTTGGCACATAAGCTTGCTATAGCTGTGCTGAGGGTTGTTAGCATCATATTAATGAGCATGGCTAACCAGCTCTTTAGGAGGCCGCCAATGATAGTTTAATTATTCATAGTCTAGCTCCCAGAGGTAACACTTAGTATGGTATATAACGCGACAAATGAGAATTTTTTATTAGTATGGTGATCTGATAAAATAGACATATAAATTTATCACTCTCCTTTTATATTCAACTTCTTCTAAGAACCTTAATAGTGATCGTAATTGAACAGGTTCAATTTCAAAAAACAAAGTTTTTAATGAATGAATTACCTCAAAAAATAATAGGTTGAGTTTGGTGATGAGCCTGATTGAATGCGGTCAAGGCTTGACATCATCGGCTATCTCGTTACGTTTAATTTCCTAACATTAAAGTAACTACCAATACTTAAGGTTATTAAATTTATTATAAAGTGGTGTACAAGGTTGAGATAAAAGATATAATGTTTGCCGGCGATTAAAGAGAGTTTCAAAGAACGCTTCATAAAAATTAAAAGGGGGGTCATTCCTCTTTTAAAGGATTGATTAAATATCTTCCGGGATAGGTATGATTAAGCATGATGAACTTAACCTAGCCCAAAACGAACTCTTGTAGTCCGTAATCTAGAACAGGTTGGATCGAACCCATTGGGTCTGAAAAAATCCCCATGCAAATTAGTACCAGAGTTGAGGAATTTTCGGTCCAATGGCCTAAGCTGGAATGGCAACCTTGGCAGAAGTGGCAATTCTCAATTTTGTCAGGGTCCTAAAAGTGATCCTTAATATAGGATTATATTAAAAATAGATAAGCTTTGTTTTTGTATATTTATAATGACCAGGTTGCTATATTGTGTCTTGATCATATTACCGCCCCAGCAGTCCGGCGGTATATTTAAGAGACTAAAGTATTATTGCATCCTAATTTTTTGGAGTTTAAAGGGTTACCTAGACGGGTTCAATATAGCCTTATTATAATGTTTAGTATTTGATAGAGGATTTCTACTGAGGGGGAGTACTTTAGGAGGGAGATGAACTTCTTTTACTACCAAAGGGACTCGTAAAGTGTCGAAGGCACCCCCTATAAAGGGAAAAAACGACGTTTGAGTGACAACGAAGGCACAGAAGAAAAAACAGGATTTAGATAACCAAGTAAGGTCTTGCAAGTTAAGATGAATGCCCATAGATCTAGAGAACAACTAATAATTTAAGTTCGTCAAAGTAAACAAATAAAATTTTAAAATTCTTTGGTCTTTTAAAAA
Source organism: Ophiocordyceps xuefengensis (assembly GCA_020975735.1). Classification (NCBI taxonomy): domain Eukaryota; kingdom Fungi; phylum Ascomycota; class Sordariomycetes; order Hypocreales; family Ophiocordycipitaceae; genus Ophiocordyceps; species Ophiocordyceps xuefengensis. The sequence continues at coordinate 10,598 of JACYFI010000807.1, forward strand.
GAAAAGTGGGTAAGATTCCACCCTCAAGGAGTACATTTGTGGGCAGAAACAACTCAGAACTGAAATCCCACTAGACCCGTTTCTTGACAAACAGTAGTGAAGGACTGTTGTTTAACTCGATATCCCGAAAA
>JACYFI010000726.1:0-10803 GCA_020975735.1 Ophiocordyceps xuefengensis
TCTTTATTGTTGTTAAACACTTACTCCCCATACCAATAAGGGACCTACTTCATTCCTAATAGACGACTTATCGTAATCTCTTAGTTGTCGACCTCCTATGATCCACAACTGTAATTCACTAGAAATTTATTTATAGAAAAATGTCTAGTAAAGAAACGTATGGTTGAAAAAGAACCAAAATATAAGTGGCCCTAGAACTAGATAAATTTGAAATTTGATATAGCACTATGGTAAAATTTCGAGGAATATACATTAGCCTCAACTGAAAATAATTACGGAATATTTAAAGGTAATAATTACAAAAAAAGAGGGGTACAGCGAACTCGTGTTCTTAAATATTTATGCACTAAGGGTGAATTAAATATCAATTATGCTGTACAACGCAAATCCACGACCCTAAACCAAGGTAAATATATTTTCTTTTAGTTTTAAGTAAACCAAAGATATATTGAACAAGTAGCATAGAGATATACTAATGGGAAAAGCTTAGAAGTAGTGTGCGCCTTCATGGTGCATTTTTATTAATTAATTTTAAAACGGGGTCCATTAGGAGTTAGCTAAAAAAAGTTAAATATATATTAACCTTTTGAACCGAAGTATTAGTGGTCAGTAAATATCCGCACTATTACTACTATAATAAAATACACGTTTATACTACTAAAGGGACGATATAACCATAAAGCAGGTCTAATATTAAAAATCTTTACTCAAGATCCTGTGTCTAAAAAGGGGAAGCCACTAAGCTAAGACCTAGGAATTAATAATAATAGTATTAGTTAAAGTTAAGAATCCATTAATCACCTTATTCTTCTTTAATCTGATTATCAACTACATCTGGTAATACAAGCCACCTAGCACCGAAAAGAATTAACACTCCTTTTAGAGAAAGGCGGATTTTTTTAAAATGGCAATATTGACAAAAATTATAGAGAAGATAAACCATTTTATGAAATAACCCAACCATTACCTAATTTGAGACGATAAAGTCCGAAAATAGCGCAATTATTTGTTTATTTATTATCTTGGTTGAAAATAATCCCTACTAGAGAGCTAAACACGGTTAGTTATTGGCCTCTCAATTCATAACACAAAAGGTAATACAGAACTAACTAGTATTAAATTAAAGCAGAATGAACGAATTAATATTAATATAGACCGGGCCATAACCATTTCTGCCAGCGTGTTATTGACAGGGGAACGAGGCTGTAGGTCCTCCTATCGCCCAATGGGTAATACTAAAAATACTGAGACTCTACCCTTTGTGTTGAACTTTTAGCCAGATAGCATCGTATTAATTAAAACATATACCTATTATAGTTATAACTTTTCCTAAGTGTAAGAGAGCTGATTGAGTAATTATTACAATTAATAATCTAAACTACCTTCCAGATCATATGTTACCAAGCATACCTATGTAAAAAATCTCCAACCATGTAGTTAAAAAGTGCCGCTAACAACCTTTTATTAAGGCTTCCATTCTTAGTAAATCCAAAAACTTAACTAAAAGGTAATGAAACAAACCCCCAACCCTTCTCACCCTACAAACTCAACAAGGAAATTTTATTTTCAGTTACTGGTTATAAATCCAATCAATTAAAGGATAAAACAAGGCTTAAAAATAGTTATAAGGAATCTTTGATTATGCTTTTTAATTAAATTTATCCTATCAATTGAAATTTATTGGGTGTTTGATAAGTAACAGTGGTTTATTTATGCTCTTAAAAACTTCTACCCTACATTCATCCAGATTTTTTTATCCTGTTTCCTAGCTTGAATTTTATCACCTTCAACCGTAGGGTAATGAGCCATTAAATCATTAAATTGTGGGTTTTTAAATCACAACTCAAGATAACATAAACTTATTAACCCTTGAATAGGGTTTTTTTAGAAGAGTGGAAAGTATTATTATTGGGTAATATCAAGCCAAATCAGAACTATTGTTAAACTAATTTCCAGATTTTTACCTCCGTATTTTTAAATAATTCCCTGCGATCCCTAAAATTCAACTATTTTCTCCCATTAATTCTAAGATCTTACTATGTGAGATATTCTAAATCTCACATTTGTACTCGAAACCCTAACTTTACTGTTTGTTTGGAATGGTCATAGAACCATCAAGTTTCCCTCTGCACTAACAAAAGCTTTGGAAATTCAAATCTGGGTCTAAAATTACATTATCGATTTATATTTACAGGTCCTTTCCAACAGGGAGTATACCCGTCAAACTCTTCGTTGACGTGTCAGGAGTCAAACCTATAATTCTTAATGCTTTTTTTATTTACTATTTGATTAACCCTTGTCGACAGTAAGATTGAGCTTTTATTTTAACAATTTTTAACAGGCTTTTTATAGAATAATAAATCCGTCCCAGTTTTTGCAGTTTTATAAGGGAGGATTTTCCGAATAATAAATAATAAAGTTCCATTTAAATCATTCAATTGAAGTCTTATTGAATTATTAACCTCCCCTCGGTTTAAGCAGCATAATGGGCTATGAACCACAACCACCAAGTATTTTCGTATGGATATAATAAGTTTAAGATACTTTGTAATGAGCCTAAATGAAATTTTCAATGAAAACACGCAACTAATTTACATACGTTTTATATTTCATCTAAACTATTAGCTAAAATGAGACCGCTAACCGCACCTTGAGTTAAAACCCAGAATGCAAGGACTACGTGGGTTTACGAACTGTAGAATTATAGGTAGAATATTTTTTAAATCCGATTATTAGTATGGATTTAACATGGGAAGGTTCACCTTGTATCTGTTTGAACCGAGTTTAAATCCCCTGTTTTTCTTTCGAATACCCCCCCTTTACAGTCCCCCTAAATTCGAATAATTATATTGGCTTAAACTCGATCATCACTGTCGGCTACTTCTTTGTTCTTTAATACAGCTAATACTGTTTAGTACGTTATGACTATGATTCGCGTTGTCCCATTGTTTCGTTTTCCTCATTCCTTAAAAGGCTTGTTACCGTAGCCGGAAGTAGATTAACTTCAGCCCACAATAGGTTTTCCAATTATAGCTTGGGTACCTTAAGCTTTATAGGAAATCCCCCGGAGTTTGACAGTTTATCCCATAGACACCTTTTCCCCCTGTAGTGTCCTCGGAGGATAGATTGGCTCATAGTATCTGTAGAACTAGATAAGAAACTAAAGAACTTATTAATCAATAAGTATTCAACATAGAATGTTTAAAACTACAAATGGTAAATTTTCAACCATAATTAAATGATTACTATGTATCATCTTAATAACAGTAGTATAGGATACTTTGATTATTTATTTAATCTTACTTTCAAAAAATCCCATAAAGGGTAATATTTGTTGATGAAAATATATAAACATAGACAACTTAACTAAAACGACTACCCTTGACACACACAACTTTTCTTAGACCACATAAAGCCGGAAACAATACACCGCTAGTAAATGGATAACCAAAGTTATACTTTAAGATTTACATTAATTATTTCTAATAGCAAATAACTTCTCTCTAATCTATTAAAAAGCATTACTAGAATTGCTAAAGGCCATTAGCGATTTCTGTCCGGCAACTACCATAATAATGTAGATGGCCAACGTTTAGCCTAAATAATTATCGTCAAGGTTAATTAAAACTTACCAATATTAGGAATGTTATCATAATAGCATTAAGTTCTATAGTAAATTAAAGACCATTAACATATTAATTTTTTCTAGTAAAATACGAATTCCTAAGATTTCCTATAAAAAAAACAGTCTAAGGTTAATCTTCATTGGTTTTATTTTTTGATAATATTTCAAATTTTATTGTCTTGTATGTTATACGCCTAAACATACATTATACTATTATTATTTTAGTCATTCTATAGCTCACGGGGCAATTGTAGAGTTGAACTACCAATCCTTATTGTCCGTTAGCTTCATGTTTTTACCTTAAACTTAAAACCCCTTTTTAGTATGAGGTTTGCAACTAGGGCTCGGGCTGTAGACTCTGACCCTAAAACCCCCCCCCCCGGCCCCGGGATTAAGGAAAAAATAAAATATTAACAATGACCCCAAGCACCGAAAAAATAATTAAATTGGACAATTTATAATAGTAAGCATGTATGTAAGTCATGGAGACGAAATTTGTCATATTTACAGATCTATAATATAGGCTAAACTGGTAATAGTTCCATACCATCATTTTCGTAACACAACTTACCATAAAAAACTCCTTTTCTATAATAAAAAACTGGATCATTGATTTATCTACCCAGGATTATGCATACATTTTTAATACCCAAATGAGGGCAAGCAAAAAGATGTTTGGATCACACCCTGATGGTATAAACAAAATCCCTACAAATATGTTGTTAAACTCAGGTCTATAACCTCTGTATTTATTCTAACATTTCTCTTAATCTCCTGTCTCAAATCAGATTCTGGTGTATATTATGGAATTCAAACATCTTATAAATTGCTTCATTAGGAGATCTAAATAAATCAGGATACTTGGTAACTTAAATTAATCATTGGCTGAAACCTTCGCTAAAACTGCATTTGTAGGGATCATTTATTACATTCATTAAAGTATATGATTTAAAAGATGGAAGGCTATAATATTAATACTAACTGCGAGGGTTTATTAGTTCAAATATAACTCCGATTTAAATAGTCTGAAAATTTCATGTAGTTTTCCTACAGTAATTGGACTAAAGTTATACCTTTAATAAGGTTTCCCGGTAGTTCTAGGGATTTTTATATTTGATCCTGCTGATTGTTCCCATTTGTTGCATTTCGCATTAACAGGATTTCACTGATTAAAGGAACTTAGGTTCATAAGTTTCCAGCAGTTAGTGAAATTTTTATTCATGTTTATTGTAAGGCTAGATTTTGAGAACCTGAGAAAATTTTATATTTATCTCTTTGAAAGATTTTCCCCAGACGTTTTTTATAATCTAATAGTACTTTCCATTATATCCTAAAAATTTACCAGCTCTCTAGCTGGAAACAAAACACCTATCAATTAATTACATCAGATTTTGACCACTTTTCATTTAATGTATAATTCGGATTACCCCTTATGCACTCATTTTTAACCCTTTAGTTCTTTTTCAGAATCGGAAATTCTCACGTAGCGCTTTTTGTCTCGATTAACTCAAACTTGCTGAATTCATTATAGCGTTCTTTCCAATAAAAGGGTTATTATCGTTTTACTTTACTTAAACTCATTAAATATTTTAGTTTGCTTCTGGCGAGGGTCAGTCCGAATAAAGCTACTTTTCCTTTAACATATATCCTTGTTAAAGACTTACTAATCTCGCTTTTAGGTTTTTCGGAGTGTTCAATGGATCAAAGGGGGAACTTTCCAGTATTTTCTGGTATGTTGATATTCAAGGATTTAATTTTTCAAAAAGTTAAGTTGTTTCTCTACAAAAGCAAATCAGAATTTCCACAGTATCTAATATTGAACAGAAAAAATTAGAATACCCCAATATTTTTATAATTAAATGTCCATTGACATATTAAAAACTACCTTAGTTTTTAAAGAACCTAAGACTTTAAAATATTTTTGAAATCCTTTTAGTAGTCCTTAGACGACCTACATAAATATCATTTGTTAATTAGTTAGTTAGAATCCATACTATATCCCTGATTATTTCTTTTTTAAATTCTCTTTTAAGATATCCTTTCTAGCGTCAAAAGCATCTAGATCACTTTACGGGCTGGGTATTTTTATTTTAACAGGGTATTACTGACGAACGTAACTATAACTCGTTATAAAAACCTACGGGGGAATTTACCATTGTTCACAAAATATCTTACAACACTTTTTGCGGAACTCAGGGCACTTTTTCTACAGGTTGTAAAAACTTTGTGATAATAGTGCAAATCCTTCGAAGTTTTTGTTTATTAGAATAGAGTTTTTCATCCTACACAATAAGATGTACATAAATAATACCGTGCATGTATCATGTAACTCAAAGCTAACCTCCTTTGTGGGAGTAAGCGCCTCTTGGGAAAAAATATGAACCTCAAGGCGCTAGGGCGTCTAAAGTATAATAAAAGTTTTAATAAATCTCTTTCAAGTTTGGTAAAACTATAGAATTTATCAATACACTAGAAATGTTTTTACGTATAAAACATACCATCCCTCACTCCTTATACCCATATTCAGCGTTATTAAAACGATTAACCCTTATAGACCCAAACAAATAATTTAGCTACAGTTTAGATAATAATAATCGAATCCATTAAGGCTAAATAACGCAGTTTGCTTCTGAGGAAGAGCAAAACTAATACGAGTAAGGAATAATGGTTTTTTTTAATGAACGAGGTTTCCTAGCTCACCGATTTATTTAAACCCTCAAAAAATACTACTCTATTCCACTCCTTGCTCCTAAACACCCACCCTGTTGCCAAAGCTGCACCTAATTATTGTTTGATAAGATTGGTTAAAACGGAAAATGCCTTTTAACTAAATCTACTAAACATTGAAGTCTTCTTATACCTACTTTGCCCCTACTCAAAGTCTTATTTTTTATTTAGAAACTGCGAGGCTTGGTGGATCAAAGTATGCATGCCTCACCTTAAAATGTTGCGGTTTAGGCATATTTATTTCTTGGCGTAAGACAAAAATAAAATTGTGGACCTTGTAGGCATGCTTATTTAGTGTTGTGGGGGAAAGCAAAGGCATTTTAGTTTACTTCTTCTCGTATAGATTATATTACCCAAAAATTTATTGATTTATAAATAGATTAAAAAGATCGTCCTTACTATTATTTTTAATTGGATTTTAACCTAAAATCCAAAATCAAATCCTGCAGTAAATAATACGTGATAAATATAAGTACGTATTATGTAATAAACCATCTTCCATTGTTCAATAGCCACTAAGACGTCAAAAGGTAAATTAACCCTGATATTTCTAAATCTAATAAAAGGTATTAGTAAAGCAAAATAGAAACGAATTTTACCCCAAATTGAGTTTCCTATTTTTTGACCTTACAAAAAACTATCGAAATCCAAGACTTCGAATAATAGAGTTTATTTTCTTGGTTAAGGGTTTAGTCGGCGCTAATAATAAAATTAGAGCTAAGAAATAATTATTGTTAATATTTGCCAGCCAACAATTAGAAAATAAAAAGCTATACGTACTCAATTAAACCATTGAAAAAGGAATTTGGACCAATATGGTACCACATGTTAGGCCGATTCATTTTATTAATAAATAACAATAAATAAGGGATTTGGTAATGTGCTTATAACTAGGGATATAACTAAAAAGACGTAGGAACTTGATATAGGCTGATTTTTATATATTTAAGACTTAAATCTTTTGTGCGTGAACCGGTGGTCAGAAGAATTGTTTTATTATATAGCCTGAGACCAACGATGACCTCTTAATTAGTATCAGCACCTTTTTAATCGGTAAATTTTCTAGATAAGATAATTTTTATAGGTCCGTAAAGCCTGTAAAAATTTCTTTTAAACTATCATAAAATGTACAGCAGCACCCTGAAAACACAGGTTAATATGAGCGAATTCTATAGATAAGAATATTAACCTTTATCTATAGCTGCCCTTAGCATACCATTTGTTTCCCAAGGATTCGTATCTAAAAGTAGGGGGTACACCCTAACAATGAAAAATAAGTAATAGCTAAACTTTTAAAGCTAAACAAGGATTTAATATATAAAATAACGTATTAATTGATTTACTAACTGTATAAGGAGAATTAGTTTTATCATTAATTCTTCAATGTTCCTTATTTTTCCAGTAAGATAGGCAAATTATAAAGAGAAAACCTTGATTGCTACTAGTAGGATAAACAAGCATTTAATTTTACTAATTGTATATGTGTTAAAAAAATTAAAAATTCTTGAGTGAGCTCAAATACTAAGATATACCCGAAAGCTAATATGAAATATTTAAAACTCCTGCATTGTGACTTATTGTAACCTATAAGCGTACAATATCTTTTTTTCTTATTCTAATTGGGGAGTTAAACCTATAGGTTCCCTATTATGTAAGGGGGAATGAAAAGAATCTCATTTAAATATATGAAAGTTCCAAATCATTTTCATTGCTGATGAGACCCCTTGAACCCTGGTTATAACTAAATATGCAACAATAAAATAATATAAAATTTTAGCTATTTAAAGCTTCAAAATGTTGTAACTATCTAGGGTATAAGCATCTTAACGTCCCCATATGATTCTCCGGTTATTTATACCCGTCCAAATTAAAAGAAAAATAACACCTCTATAAATAATCATATTACTCTCCGAGAACGTGGGTTTATTTTTAGAAATTCTTACCTTTATTTCCAATTCCTGGTTCCTTATTTGACGAATCTGGACTCCGGAAGACCTTGGTGTAGTTAAATGATTTTTTGTTTTGTACCATTTTGCTAAACACTTTACGGCTCAAGCCTTTCAAAATTCTTAGCTATTTAACACCAAGAACAGGTATATTTATTGAAATAAAAGGAAAATCTTTTCATTAATTCACATTTTTGATCATGATTGAATCTTAACTCAGTCATAATCTTTATCGAATAAGTTCTGACCACATCCAAAGAAGATCTATACTAACACTTTCAAATGGTAATGTCAAGCTCTAATAAATGGTGAAGTTAAATTACAAAAAGTTAATACCTAACGACTTTCCTGTTTTTTTTTGTAATTTTAGGTTCTTAAGTACTAACTTGTAAAAACAACCATCACCCCTACATTATAAAGCCAGCCTACCGATTGAGGGTCTAAATTTGAAACAAGTTGGTAATAAGTTCTTGCTATAAGCAAAGTAATCAGGCAGGCCTCAAGAGTAAAGGCGTGAAATTCTTTATTTTAATAGAGGGCTCTATATTAAAATTATTTTTTCCAACCTTTCGCTCTTTAAAATGTATCCTCCTGCGTTGCATACTAACACCCTACTTTGTCAAATAATTAAATACATCAAACATTCTGCAGTTTTTAGAAGGATATTTATCAAAATAGGTATTCTTTTTGTTATTAAATTGATCTTAAAGAACCTATTGTAAAATCACCCGAACAAACTCAATTTCTTTCTTTACTATTCTTCCGCTCGCAAATTATAGGGCTTTTACATACGATTTTAAGAAGAGATCTTAGGTCTCTAGACATGAAGAATAATTGAGAATAAATCCTCAATTGTTCAACGTACTAGGTTTTTTGGTGATTTACGATTAAAGGAACAAAAAGCATCCCCTTTTTTGCATCAGAGAATCCTGAAATTAAATCAGGGGCTAAAAGGTAGTTTCGCTTGTCGCTTAAGTTACAACCCAGTAGAAAATAAAGTTTCTTTTGAATATAAATTTTGCTTAGAAAGGTGATTTTACCTTGAAACTTCTTGAACCCAGAGATAATCCTGAAACGCGTGAAATAATACACAATCAAACTCACCTTTGACTCGTTGTCCTCTTTGCGAATAAATGCCTCTTGGGCTCGAAAATGATTACTGACTAGATTCCGCGATTGCGCATTTCGTTGTTAACCATCTTTCAGGCTGTTATTACCTATAGCTGATAAATATAAGGTATCGGCAACTCTATATTTCCATATATGGCACCTTAGTACCAAAACCTTTAGGGGGTATTCCCGAAATTTGATTATTTACTCCCAACAGGTTTTTGATAAAGGATTTCCCAAGTTCTTCTTGTTCAGGGAGATCCAAAAAATGAATAGGTGCATGCCACTTACTTTAAATAACAAATCCTCTAGTAAAAATAAGTAACACTAAGAGATATTAAAATATATGTAGGTTTATATATGAAATCGTGTATAGCTTAGTCTCTACCTGTATACTAGGTTGATTAATAATATAAAACTTCTGAAAGAGTCTCTCCTGAAATTGGCTCATATAGATAAACCCGGTCCCCTAATTAATGAACTGGATATAGGGAACTCTATTTTAGCGGAATTCACTCCCACTTTTCTCGCAACCCTAAGCAGATGATGCTTCCCCATACATACGGCTCCCCAGAATTTGGCGCTTAAGGATTTTTTTTTTATTCGTCCTGTTTGAGAATGAATTGTGACTTATATCGTTTCATCGTGGAACTCTCTTACATAAGGGGTATTTTGCTTAGCCGATTCTTTCGCAGCCCATAATTTTTCTATCTTCGTAGCTTTAGGATTAAGGTATTTCATTCATACGAAAGTGATGCATCTCCCACACTCTGTAGTCGGCGGAGTCCATAGATCACAATGTAACACCCTTCCAAAGAAGGCCTTTGGATATATACTGGGTCATTGGAAATTAAATATTTTATCCATCACCACTTTTTAATTGTAAAAGATCGCAGTGTTTATTCCCTAGTACTAGTTTTTACGAACCCATTGTGCGTATTCTTGCCCTTTTAAGATTTTTACATCCATAAGGGTGCAAAGTATTTTAGCTAGTAGATCCACAGCTTATGGAATTTGGCTGGCTAAGACTGTCCTTTGCACAAGTTTCTTACAGTTATATACGTGACTTTTGTCGATAGTTGCTTTAATAAAAATTATCTGCGAAATACCGGATAGGTAATGTATTATACCCCTATAGACTGAAAATTGTCATAGTAGAATTATAAGCCATCTTTAAGATTCGTGCTGCAATAAAAAATTTTGGCATGGTCCACCTTTTTTTGTAAGACACAAAACCCGATGCTTATCAATTTTTTTTATGCCTTGTCTTCGGGCCAGAAGTCTCATATTTTTTTTTATATTTTCTGCTGCAAAACATTTCTTTTCTTTCTAGAGTAAGTCTCCATGTTATTATCTCCTCTTGACTTTAACCCCGAAAGGGACATCAGCGGTGCT
>JACYFI010000727.1:0-11886 GCA_020975735.1 Ophiocordyceps xuefengensis
TAGAGAAGGGTTTAAATATATAGTTCAAAATTTATTGTGCAAAAGTTAACCAACCTAAACACAAAATCTTAAAGGTAAAGAGGTTATTATAGCTTTTGTATTTATGAATAAACCAGTCTCTATGTAATTGATCAAAAAATATTTAGATAGATATCTTTTCATTGATCAAAATATTGAGGATCAAATTGGCTAAAAGCAAATGTAAAAAAAAAAACTTCTACAGCTTCGTGCTACCGCAGCAAAAAAAATAATACTAAAATAATGGCTATTAAATTAGCATGGCAATAAGTTAAAAGAACTGTTGCAATTTGAGCCTATAATTAAAATTTATAGTTTAGGTATACTCAAGGATGTGCCTCATTTAGGTTATTTAAAGGATGCCGGTGTAAAAAAGTTAATTTTTTAATTCCACCTTCGGCTATATGGCATGGAAGCTCCTCGGTGCTTGTCGCAATATATGCTATAAAAAACAAATAGCCGTATGAAGTTTATGACGGACCCTTTAAACTATTCTTAAAAAGAGTCCTGTAAGAAAATGGTAGTTAATAGCTAGTGAAATCCTCTCAGTGTTATGGAGAAACAAATATGCAGGGAAACGCACAGTACAATTTTGTATCAGAGGGGATCCCCTCAGAGACTACCACTGGATAGCCCCCCTTATCTAGGGGCGGAAACATAGTCCGTTTTAGTAGGTAAATACTAGTTTATACTTACGCAAGATTCCATAGATTAAAAACATAAGTTCTTTTGATTATTAACCCCCCTAGTTTAGCCCTGATAATTTTCTCCGCCTGTTATAGAAGGCGAAAGTCGGGACCAATTGAACTCTTTAGTCCTCCTCTGTCGGATTACAAATCAGAATCGGACCTTAGATATAGAACCTGCTATATTTACTTTTACCATCTTTTCAGGGTGATTAAGCTAGTTTTATTTAAGAGCAATAAACTTCATACTACTAATAGGCAATATGAAGGAACACCGGTATAAGACTACATCAAATTAGCTTTATTTGGATCGAGCTGAGTTATTACACTATTTTAATTGTTATTTCATAGCTGTTTTAGCCTTTGGTAAAATATGCCCAAGCCTAAATTTGGCCAATGTGGAAAGAGTTAATATGTATTTATTAAATTCTTTTCATAGGTGTTTAATAAATTTGGATTTATTTCAAATCCTTCAGAACTCCTACGCCAAAATTTATATGTTTATAGTCTTATTTAATATAAGAAGAGGATTTATTTTCTACTCTTTCGGTTTTCTATGATAGTAATTATTTGATTATTAAAGTTTTGCCATCATCTTAGCAAGTTTAAATTGAAGGGGATGGGTACTAATAGACCTAAACACAGAAAGATCACCTAAAGATTCATTATATTATCCGCTCCCAATTCAGCAACTATGTATTTGATTTAAGAGACTATCCTTAGCTTAATGATTCAATTCTAAATTAGGCCCATGGAATCAATTTCCCATAAAGAAAAGGGATCTAATGCCTTATCTGTTTATCGATAAAAGAATCTCGAAGATGTAATTCTTGTAAACTCATGTAAAAATGGTACTCTACTTAAGAACTCTAAAATTTATGCTTTACATAAGCATTTAATTGATTGATTAAAACTCAAAACTTGATTTAAATTATAGAAAAAAGAAGTTAATAATTATAAAGTAATCTAAATTCCTAATAGTTGATTAGGAGGTTTATAGATGCGGACGGGCATTTCCAGTACAGAACTACTTTGGCTAGTAAATATCCCAAAATAGATGGTAATTTAATTGTCTCAAAGAAGAAAACGGATCCATAATATGAGAGTTGATTCCTGAATAATTTGAGTTTATCGCCGGATTCTTTTTATTAATCCACAGGTAAAATATAATTAAAATGAAAGTAAACCCATAACCTGAAATACAGAGTTAGAACTACCAATTTAAAATAGTAACTTATATTAATTAATTATCATGACAAAATACCGCTTCTATTTTTCTAGTAAATACTTAATTATAAAGATTGAAGAAAAAGTGTTTTCATATTTGAAACTTAAAAAAGCATAACGCAACATGAATCTATTAAAACTAAGTAGAAATAAAATCTCAGATGAATAATATAAGAAAAAGTTAATTGAGATCTTTTAAAAAGAATTTTTATAACTTTATATTAAATAAAATCTAGTCCTAAAATTGGTACATATTGAGTACTAACTTTTAAAACTGCTTTTTTGTTTAAAAGGGTTTATTACCACATGAGACCTTGGCTTTAGTCAATCAAAAGTGATTTTTGGGGTATTTACAATGATATTACACATAGAAACCTTCAATACTTCACTTCTTTTGAAGTTAGTCTTGGTTGGTGGGTGGATTCCATATTATGCCACAATCCTTTGCCCTCATAGATATTTTATCGTAAAAAGTACATAAAAAGTCCTGTTTCATATCTTTAATGGTTTTGTTTCTTCCAGCAGCCAAACCCCGATCCTACAAGAAAAAAAAATTAGCTTGAAAAATTATTAGAACCATGAAATGCATGTCCATTGGTCTCTAGGCTAAAGCTAGTAGCCTAAAGCTCAACATCTAAAGTTTTCCAAGGCATATAAATTTTTGTAAATTTACTTTTCTTTTTTATTTACTGTTTCTGTTACTAGGGTATATTTTTATATTAGTTTATTTAGTTTGTTTCAAGGTTATAGTTACTTCAACAGAAGCAGGTAACGGATGCAGCGCTATTTTTTGTGTGTGGTGCGGAGCGTGCCTTTCAAGAAAAAAATAAGCGCTAAAGCTATCCCTACAAAAAATTCCTATATTGTTTATTTTAGGGTTATGTCCTTTTTGTAGATTTTTATTTGGTTATTACTATATACTGCTCTATTGTCTAGTGAAGCAAACTGCTTAAAATTTAGGAAGGTTATTGTTAACAAAGCTTGTGCGAATTTTCACAATCCTATAATTAAATTTTGCCTGACTCTTGCTTTTTCCAAAGTTAACTAAACTAATATGGTTAGGCTGGAACTGTAGGAGTAGGTTACAAACAACAACTAAAATTGTTTAAAACAATTACTTCGATATCTCCCCTAGTTAGGTTAGTTTATGGCAGCAGGAAGGCTTAGCGGGGGTTACAGTTACCACGTAAATGACTATCAACTAGTTTTTATAAGAAAGAAAAGATAATTGCAATCCTATTCTAATAGTGGTATCTGATATACCAAACTACTAAATGACTGGAACTAATTGGGACCTAGTAGTGCTTTGAATCCCACCTTCAGCGATATAGATACAGTGCATGAGTTCAATTAGAGCAAATTACGATTACCAACTATTTGTATGATTATATATAATTGAGCTATTATTACGTTTTATGGTTTAGCAAAAAATGATCTGAAAAAAGGTTGAAAATTACATATGATTACAAAATATATTTGGTGAATGTGTTGTCATTCTTTAACTTAAAATGCCTATACTTTACTAGTTAAATCCCAATAGAATTTTTTTATTGTATTAGTGGTTAATTTTTTTAATTTAGTAGTTATATCAGGTTTATATATATATAGGAATTTTTATACATAAATTTGACTATTTGGTTAGTAGAAAATTGTATTTAGGATCTAAATTCTACAATAATTTCTTAAATTTATACTAATAAGAAGGCGGCATTGTTTCACATCGGATCACTCATGGCTAATTAAATCTTAAATAACAAGAAAGTTTACATTAATAATTTAGAGAGGGCAAGATCCCTTTTATATCAAAATAGATGTACGATTAAAATAGGAAATGAAAAGTCAAGGTTTAGTGCAAGATATAATTTATGAGGGCAGATGCAAAAAAGTTTATGAAGCCCTTTTAAATAAAAATAATTGAGGCTGCGCTATTTTTTGTGTGGGGTTCGGAGCGTGCCTTTACACTGAAAAACATATTAGCTAAAGCTCTTAATACTACCCCTAGATTTAGATAATATTTAGTTGCACTACTTGGCAACTCTTTAAAAGAAAAGTAAGAAAAGAATGTTAGCCAACCTGGGTAATAACCGGTCAACAATTTATCGCTTTAAAAAGATCCGTCGGTTTTTAATGTTGCCTATCCAGACTGCCCACCGTGCTGTGAGCTGAAATGCCTCTCCAATGTACAGTCGAATAACTTCTATTATTATGCATAAGCGTTGCTATTTGTAAGGCGATCAACACCACACAATGCATAACATTAAAGTTAAAAATTAAGAAAGTCAGTTGGATTCCTTTGGTGTCATTCCCGGTGGTTATATTTTTAATTAACCCAGGTTTCGGTCATATTTAAGTACAACAACGATCCAGCTAGCTCTAGTAAACCTATATTGGTTACATAGCGTTAAGGTTTCCGATATGATCGTTATAGGAATATTAGGATTTATCGTTACGGTCAACCACTTGTATACTGTAGAGACGGAGTGATATACTAAGGTGTCAGGTAAAAATCTGTGCTAAGGTGCTGGAAACTTCCTGATAAAAAGTCCCTCGTGTTGTACATTTAGCGAACAATCTAATTTATTTTCCCGAAAAATTCAGCAGTAACCTTTGCTAATTCACGTAAAATTGCAGGGCATAACTAAAAATACTAATGATAAATATACTAAATTTAGCCTTGAATTTTGATCATTATCTAAATAGTAGAACCAACTTTCCAGATAGGGTGAATTGGGGTATTTCCTAGCCAGGATTAATAGAAGGTAAGGTTTGATTTTGTGTAAAAAGAATGTTCAGATATGTTTATTCAACAATCTGAAAACAATTAGCAGATTTATATTATGAAAACAAATAAGGGGTTGGTCGTATAGATAAATTTGAAGATAAAAAGGATAAAGTATATTTTAATTAATAAACAAGGATTGTTTATTAATAATTATCTTTCAATGAATGTAAAATTTGTATACTAGGAAATTCTAAAAGTACACTCAACTGATTGGCTTAATTAATAAGATTATGTGATAATATAGAGATTTTAACACCTTTAAAAAGAATTATCTTGTAGATATTTTTGTTCAAGCGGGTTTAGTCAAAGCTCTTGGTTGTTCTATATTAATGTTGTAAAGCCCAACAGAGAATGAAATAGGGATAGCGTCAATTAGAGTCATTGCTATAAAAAAAAGAATCCAATACCTAAGGTAATTATACATTATATTTAAATAACCCGGGGTGATATTATCAAGTAGCTCAAGTACAGGGTCTTATAAAGCCCGATTTTTTATCACACTGCTCGTTCCTTAATAAGTTTACTCGATAAGTTCATGTTTTTTGGTGAAAAATGAAATTTTATTTAAAGTTTTAGAAAAGTTATATTAGAATTATTAGAGAAGTAAGCATTACAAAGCTAAAGGTATAGAAAAAAACATAAGAGTAAGTTGCAACTAAGATCTTCAGAGAAAGTCGCAAGTAATTAAAGTACAGTATAGAAAAAAAATAAGAAACTTTTGCTTTGAATGCTCCAGCTGCCTGTTTCCTGATTTTTATTTACTGCTATTATTTAGCGGCAGTAAAACATACCACAACGCGACCAAAAAAAATAAGAAAGCAGCACCCTTAACTCCCCGCGAACCTCCGATTTTTCTTCTGTGCACAGCAACTAAAAATTTCAGGCTCCGCCTTCCTAGTTTTTCATTTACCTAATCAGAGGGTGCAAAGCCTTATTTAAAAGTGGATCGGGGGAACAAAAGCACGATTTTTAGCCTAAGTAAGGGGGATTTCCTTTATTTTTTTATACTGCTAGCTACGTTAGGACTGCTAAAAAAAAATATACAAGCACTCAACACAATAGACTAAACACATAAATAAAACAAGATGAAAATATAGGCAAAGCAAAGGCATTAATATAAGCTTCCCTTTAATCCTTTATGGGTATTTAACGATCCTTGCTTTTTCACCTGCTTTATCACTGAGGTATGCATATACATTTTCAGGTCTAGGTTCAGGAGTCAGGCTGCCTAAACGTAAGCAGGTACCATGTTTCCACCTTAGGGAGCAAAATAAAGCGGATCGAGGGTAATCCATCAGGAGATAAGAGCATTTTACATAGGAAGGCATCAATGGTTTTCAAACATTATAATGAAATTACGGTTTTTATGGGCTTTGTGTTTCTGGATAAGACTACCCCCTGATGTAGGTGAGCTACTCTCATTTATTAACTATTTATATCTTGTCCTTGGGACTAGAACTTATTTTACAGCAAGCAACATTTATTATTGCAGTTTCTTACAGGGATAAAAATTTTTTCTGTGGTTTAGCTACGTGCTACGGTGCGGTCTATTTAAAATTGCAATCTTGCAATGTTAATTTTCATTAGGTTCCGTCTTATATTTTTTACATTCCCGGAGGGTTAAAAATAATTCCCTAGCTCTTCCTTTAAAGATTTTATATATGCTGGAAAATTCTAACATTGCAATTACTAATTTATGCTTAACCGAAAAAGAGACCAATAATCGTAATTTTGAACAATCAGCAGCGAAACCAAACAGATGAAATTTCCTTGGTAGGATCCTTAAGAGACTACACGTAATCCATTAAAAAGTTTATATATTTACTATTAAGGTTTAAAGATATGTCCATGACATAAAATATGAAATTAAATTAACAAGTAACAAAGAATTAAGTACCAAGGTCATCTAATCTGGACGACAAAAAAGGAGGCTGCGCCCTTAATCACAGATTTAAACCTATAAATATTTTATACGTGAATTTATGGAAAAAAAAGCTTTAATATTAGACAAGAAAAAAGATAATCAGGTGTATATTGTTATCAAACTTAAGAATATTAATAAACACGTATACATAAGGAGCTTATTCATTTAGCTAATAGAATCAAAAATATCTTAATACTTATCTTTTAAATGTGACCAAAACTCTAATATGCCGTAATAATACCTTTACTTAATACGATAAGATAATTCTCACTTTGAATATTACAATAGTAGATTATAAAACTTAATCAATAAAGAGAAGCTTTGCCTTTATATAACAAATGTAGTCCTACTATAATGTTACTGAAAACAGTTTACTTCCCGACGGTTATGTCATACATAAGAATCTAAAACTGTTATCTCCTTAGCTAATAATAGAATGTACAACCTCTTTTACAAAAACTAAAAAGGCTAAATATTAGACCGTTTAGACAGGAAGGACGAATAACATCTTTTATGCTCGCTAAAAACCATTCTTTTGGAGAGTAATGAGAAGAATGATAAGAAGGCTAGGTTCTGAAATAATCCGTATAGTTATATAATTCTATAAGAAGTTATTTAGTAATAATTTCGCATCTTTACTAACTAATTATCCAAATTAATTAAATTATCACGCTCATTAGTAGATGATGATTAAGAAAATAAAATTATTTTAGAGGTGGAATAGCCTATTTGCGCTATATCCGGAATGAGTTATTGAAGATCACCTAAATATAAAAGGACTGAAATTCCAACTAATGTACAAATTGATAGATAGCCATGAACAAAAATAGCCTTATTAATAAAGGCGAAAGATTTCGGTTTTACGATGGCCGGATATAAACTTTATAAACAAGTAGATGGAGTAATCGCAGCATGCTAATCTTACACTTAATCAACAGACTAAAAGCAAAGTCAATTAAATAGAAGAAATATACAAAATAATTCATTTTTAGTTATGAAAGATTAATTAATTTAAATTTTTATTCGGAAAGTGGAGTGGTGTTACTAATGCTTCCATAGATATAGTCATTCCACGATACAGTTTGATTTTGAGGTTTAAGTATACCCAATATTTGGTTATGACAAGACAAGGATAAGCAACATTCTAGTCTTAGTATTAAGATAATTTGCAGTATACTGATTTAATGTGATAACAATAAAGTTTAAACAATATAATAAAATGTTTTGGAGTAGGCTAATAGAGGCGGGTGAACGGTATATTCAAGTAAAACCATTTAGCGTAAAACAGTTCCTTACAAACTACGACTAGATATTAAATTATCTAATCCCTTAATATTAAATTCTATATGGCCTGGTTTGAGAGCTTGCTAAAGTATAGTAGGGTGGAACTGTTAAGCATTCATCGCGAAAAGAGCGCTATGTTAATTGTGTGTGAAAAAAATCGGAAGAAATATGAAATAATGAAAATATTTGATATTTTAACCCTCCTTAAACTTCAAAAAAAACGTGTTCAACGTTGCATATTTAAAAACATGTTATATCTAAAACTCCAGGTTAGAAAAAAATATCTTATCACAAAGAGATAACTAAATTATCAAGGTAGCAATATGCTATATATAGATGCTAATTTTTAGAGCACCTACTTACTTTAAAAGCTTGATTTACTGGTATTTGGTATAGGAACGCGGAGGGTTTGGTTTTTTCTAATTGTAGATCCGAAGCAAAGTTTCTTTCTCATAGCACCAAAATTTAACGACGTTTACTTATTAAGGATATATTAAACAGTATTTTGAAGTATCAAATAAAGTTCGTAACCCTTAGATAACTTCTATTTTTATGAAGTATACTAAGAAAGACGGCCATTGCTAAAATAGTTGGCACATTATACTACTTATCCTTGTTTAGGAGAAAAGTTATCGAGTCTTTAGAAAATTCAAAAAAACTCTATGTAAGTGTCGTGTGGTCTTGTCACCCTTGAAAAAATTCGCATTACCGTTTTTCGGGTAAAATTATTATATTAAATTTGCTACGGATAAACTTATACTGTTTCTCATGCCGGTAAAAGATAAGAGGTAGGTTATAAAATGTACCTAGCCCCTTTAAGGAAAATAAGCCCGTGAAACCAAGTAACTAAATTGTCAGGATTTTATATTATCGAGCTAGGCACCCGTAGAGACTAAACCGACAATCGAAAGTTTATTAAAGAGTTAAATCAATTATGAATTAGGTTATAGTCCCGATACCCAATGCGTTGGGGCGAGTGTGTATGTTAAAACTTTGAACAACTTAACTGAGTTACTACGTTTAGCTAAAATGGGCCTGGTAATTTTTCATTTATCTAGCATGAACTATATATGCTTGAAACTATTATTCGTTAATTATTTACTAATTTTATAATAATTATCTCGTATTTTACTAGATCTAATGGAAGCTTTAATCTTCTATTAAATAGTAACATAAAGTAATTCTACTAGTATTAATACTAAAAACTTTAGAATATTTTAATAACGATTCAGGCAAGAAAACTATAAAAGGTTCTCAGAGAGCTTAGGTCCAATTATTTAATTCGCCTTTTTTACCTATTTTGCTGTGCATTTTTTTTTATTATTGATATAATTAATAAAATCTATACTGAAACCAGCGGAGGTGACATCACAAAAGAAAAATAAAGCTTCGCGCTGACCACGCCGAACAAAAGGTATATAATACTTAATACAAAAAGGAAACAAACATACTAAATTTCTATTCCGATTAGCGGGAATAAAAGATGAAAAGGAATTTTCCGGATTCTAAGGACAGTCTTCCTTGCTTTATAAAATTAGTTTAAAAGGCTTATTCGGAGATAGATTGCATAATAGGAAGTATCAAGAATTTTAACACGATTCAAAAACACTTTACCAATGGTGTAAATGAGTCAATCATAAAAATAAAATTTTTATTCTAATATATAGTATCTAGATGAAAAATAATAAATGCTTTATTTAGTTAATAAATTAAATGGTATAATTAGAATTAAGTGTTGAAGTTTAGAAAAAAGCTTTGTATTATAAAACATAATTTTCATAAACCGATTATAGATATTAGAAGTTAATGGATTCTCTATTTTCAGGATTTTAATTGATGCAAAAAGGGTTCTTAGTTTTTAATTTTATTTGTAATTAGAATGGTAATGTAAAGTCTACAAGGTTAAGCATAAATACTTTTACATCTAATTATCCCTTTAATGATTATACCTATTTAACCTATATACACAAAATAGTAAAAATTCAATTATAACTTTTAAATTCAACAGTTTAATAGCCATGGCATGTTTTATGGAGTATTTTTAGTAAATAGATTATTCTCCAGATTATAAGTTCTTATCCTTAGGAGTTCGGTTGAATTAAAAAAATTTTTATCTATCCGGTGACTTACTAAAAATACAAATATTGATACTATGGAATATAAAAATTTATCAGTTTTGTTGTTAAGATAAGCCACTTACAGAAATTCCTTTATGAACAGAGATTCTTTTATTCAAAATTTGCGTGAATTTCACCTGCCAGCTTCTTAAATGAAGGAGATAGTCAATAAAAGGGGCATTTGTCCCATTATATTAATGATATCAGTAGTATTATTTTTATACAGAGCTGTGCTTATTTTTTTTTAAATATCCTAAAGATCATGTTTATCTTGCTTCCTTGCAAACTTGCCACTAATTAATATAGATTTACACATATCTGAGTGTAATTATTGCCGGCTTATAATTTTTTCCTGGTAAGCCAAGCTTGCGGACTCTGGACACGCTAGGACATACTAAATGTATAAAAGACGAGTTTTTACGGCATCGACTTCACCTTCCGTAGACAAGGTATTTTTTAAGATTATAATCCATACGTTGCTGGGGCGCGATATCTTTTCATTATCCTCGCGGAAGCACCCTTAGGTAAGCAACCCCTTCCGCGATGCTACCGCGGAATCAGTAATAAAATTAAAATAAATCTTTCAATTGTTTTTAATATTAAGGTAGTAGTTTTTATAATATAGTAAGTCTAGTAGTGAACTTATCATTTCAGTAATTCTAACTTTCCAAACTTTGTTTTGGACTTATCGCTGTTAATATCTGATGTTAATTATTATAACTCGTGATTATTATAAAAAAATAAGGTATTCAAGGAACAATAGCTTTAAAATTATAATTATCCTTAATTTTATATTATTGGCTATGTTATCTTTGTATATTTTAAACTAAATGTTCAATTCTTTTTTTTTTTACCTAGAATGAAATTATTTAATTCATTATAAGTTGAGATATGATATTGAGTATAATAAAAGGTTTAAAAATATGAATTAATTAATAAGAAGGTTTTTATCAAATAAACACCCCCCTAAAAACCAAAAATAACTAACACACCTAAGTTTTCGACACTAAGATCTTAAGAGATAAAAAAAAAAAGCTTCACGAGATGACAAACAAAAGTTACATAAATTACAACTTGATAAAAATTCAATACTAATGATTTAAAATTGATTGTTCTGAGGCCTACGGCTCACCAAACTCTATCTTAGCCTTAGTAGAAATGAAAACACAATATAATTAAAGAAAAAAAGACAAATTTATCTTTTAAAACGATCAATTAGATAATAGTAGAGTTCGTGGAAGAATACAAGCTTCAAGGATCAGGGAAAAATAATTAAACTAAGCATAAAATATAGAAAGCAAAAAGGTAAAGAAAATTTTTTCCCTGATTAATCTAAGATATCTTTGAAAGACTAGATAGAAAGTATAAAATACTTAATTGTTAAAATCTTAAATCATAATGATAAACTTAAAAAAACAAGCCTTAAGCTCCTAAAAGAATCAAGTAAGTTTATCCTTGTCCTGAATAGGGATAGAGAAACGCGTGGATAGAAAAGTAAGGGGGGGCCTACTTTCGGTTGCTATGAGCAAAAAAGAATATATTTTTTTTTTAAGAGTACACCCTATAAAGTGTACCTCCTAATTCTTAAAGTTTTATGGGACATATCTATGGTAAGCGGTTCAAGTGTAACGGGCGGCCTATCCTGGATGTCAAAAGGTTGATACTTAATATTCAAGACAAAATTTAGTCTAATCGGTGGGTATCTCCTAGCTTGCCGCAGGCTACTTATTTTAAGTATCTTTGACGGATGGGAAGACAGTAGAAAGATAGTTGACAAACAGGGGTTTTACCGGACCCTGTAAGGGTTACACTTGAAAGTCTATATCCTGGTTTTAAAAAGAGTAAGGT
>JACYFI010000808.1:0-14260 GCA_020975735.1 Ophiocordyceps xuefengensis
AAAAAAAGATGATAACCATTGTACAAATACTATTATCTTGGATAACCTTAATTTTGCGCTTTACGCCCTACTGGCCTTAAGCCTTAGACCAAATGGACTATGCTTTCATGGTGAAATCTTTGCATCTGAATATTTTTGTGGCTTGCATTTCAGGCTGGCGAAAAGAGCAGCAGGCGGCGGCTGCTGCACCAAAAGATAGCGGCTCAAGATTTTATTGCGGAAAAATAATTTCTAGCTAAGCCTTGCAAAAGCATAGAAAAAAATAAAGACATGAACCACCTCCTAACCTTATTATAGCTTAGCTTCATTCAGCAAGCCCCAACAGGGTGGGGCGTGACCTTGTGCCTGTGAGGTATAAAGGATCACGTTTTTTTAATTCAGAGCAATCACAGCACCTCACCTCCCTAAATAATTATCTTTTAAATATATAGTGGATAATAGCTTTACACCATAAGGTATTATTAATTTAGTGTTATTTAAGTAGGAACGGTGCTATTAGCCTAGCCCGGGGTTCGAATTTGCTATATTGCTTAGCAATACAAATTCGAGCCAGCCTTATAGATTAGCAAGGCTCTATATAATTTTAGTCTTTCATATACTGCAACTTTTTAGGTTATACTAGTATTTAATAGATATATAATTAAAATAACTTTAAATTATAAAATATACCCCAAACACTACTAAATAAAGAAAGGTATTAATAATTAAAATTGCAAATATTGAAGCAGGTTAAGAACAGGTTCACAATAGGGACTATCACCTGGTCAATCTAATTTCTAAGGGAAAAGGTAGCGCCCGGCATCAAGAAATACAAAAAACCAATATTGAGCTTTTATACTACAAGTTATAACTGAATATAACCCTTTCTACATTAGAATCTTGCTAGAAAAATTGTTCTTGTTTTAAAATATTCGGTAGTATGAGTTCATCTCATAGGCAAAGTAATGTGCATTATAAGAACTTAATAGAAGCAAAATATTATAAAATAAATCGATGGTGATAAATACCACCTAGAATAAATTACTTAATAAAATTTACACAATAATACATACCTTTGGCGTATTCAGCTAAAAACAAAGAAACCGAAATAACAGCCGCGTGTTCGTCATAAGTCCGCTACTGAATTTCAGATTTCGTGGTTGGATTTCTTATTTTTTTTTGTTCTTTATGATGTGCAAATGAGGTTGTGTACGGGAAGCAATGGCCAACTACTATAGCCCACTAATTTCCTTAGGTTTTAATTGGTAACATTCTTTGTACATATGCCTTTAAAATTTAAGAGCTGCGCCTCTAACCTGTTACCTAGATGTAATTAAATGTTCTAGCCTAGTTCGACATTGCTTTTGAAAATTATATTAAGTAGCCATCTAGGGTTAACTCTCTACACCTAAAGGTATTTATTTCTTTTGCTTTACCTCATTCTTGAGCCTTGCGGTCTTCGGCGCCTTTTTGGCTAATAAAGGATTTACACTACCCGGGTTTACTAACTCTGTTTCATGTAGTATCATTAGTCATGTTTATAAACCTAAATTAATTGTGAGCATATCACATAAAATTATAAAAAGTATCTAAATTTCATTTTAACATAAATTATAACATTTCTTAGCTAGTTTAAATATTTGTAAGGGCTAATTCCTTGTCCTTGGTTATGTTAAAAACTTGTAATATATAACTTAAACTTATTATAACATCTTTAATACAAAGCTTTTGTGCGTGCGGTGCGTGCGTACGTCAGCACGGCATTTAAATTTTTATTATTTTAAGTGCTCATTAAGTTTGAGATAAAAGTCTTTTCTCGTACTGTCATATACTGTTACAGTTCAACAGTATTGACAAAAAATAAATACTCCTTTGACCCTTAATAGGCCTTGGGTGATGATTTATAGAATTTTATCGTAAAAATCTAGACTTAAAATCACTCAGGAGTTTAATAATAACTTAGACAAGTTTTAGAGAGGGAGCTCATAATAATGCTACAAGACTTAAGTAATTGAGTACTTCCGAGCCAAGGTAAAAGTAAACTCTATTTACAATTTAACACCGTTATAATGAGGAGTTATTATACATATAGCTTTAAAAAATAAATAGAAAAAAATCGGAATTATCTCTTTAAGTATGTTTAAATCTATATATATTTTAAATTAAATAATTTATTTAAAGAAGGCTTGCGCCCTCCTACGCTAACCTTGATTATTCCTAAGATCTTAGCTAAATATTACATTATTTGTGACTGTTTGGCTGCCACCAAACAGACTATGCTACGCATGAGAAAAAAAAATGCAATATAATTTCTTAATAAATTATCATTTAAATGGTTCACTTAACGAGTAAAAATCTTTCTGCACTACCTATGGTATTGTTTCCAGTTTATAAGTAATTAATAAAATACCTCCCTTGTGCCCTTTTAAATTATTTACTTGAACCTATTGCAAGTTTCATTCAAATTTTAATATACAATGGCATAGACTTGAAATGTCCGGGTATTAGTTTAGAAGGTCCATGCTGCTGATTCTAAACGAAAAAAACCTCTTTAAAGTATAGGTTATTTTTATTGCTTTATTTTTTTTGCGGTACTTCGTCAGCACGCAAGAAAAAAAAATAGTAGTATGCCCGGCGAAGGTACGCCAAAATTTTATTTAGTCTTATAGCGCTTCCGGGCTCGGTTATAATAAGAATAGGCTTTAAGTTAGATAATATGTAGAATTCGTACTTAAATCTTATCACTCCCAAATAGTCTGGACTATTAACTTTGTTCTAAGATTATAAATTAAAAACCAAGTCACCTATTAAAGTCTCTGAGAATTAACTTTAAAAGTGAAATTACCTCTGATTTCTTAAAAGACATTCCAAGCATTGTGATCTTTTTGAACCAATATCTAAATGAGCTCAGCTAATCGAAGGGGTAACTCCTTTTAGTTTTTGTAAGAACCTATAACAGAATATATATTGGATACAATTAAAAGGTCAAGCTACAATCATACATTAATCTTTTTCGAATGTACGTTTAATTTTAAATTTAAAACTAATTTGTTATCGAATATTAGATTAATAATACGATCTAAATACTTAATCATCAGCATTTAATTTGGGGGATGTACTTCCTAAGACCTCCTAGCAAGCATTTTACTATTAGCACCTCTCCGCTAATAATTATAACGCATAGGTAGCTAAAGACTGTAAACGCTAGAATAAATAGTATTACGATATTCCGTATCACCTTAAGATATCCAGCCCTACATATAGCGTATAAACAGCGTAACCTAATAAACGAATATTAATTGTTACTACTGGACGCATAAAAAACCTCAAATCAAATTGGCTTGTGTAGGTCAAAGCATACTCTCTTAAAATTAATTCCTAGAGCATCCAGGCCGAATCCCTGTAATAAACTCGTAAATAACGGAGATTCTTCCTATTTTTATCCATATTATGTAGGCTTAACTACCTTGCCGCATAACACTGGGAAAGTCTAGGACTTTCTCCCTAAAATTGTAATATTATATTTTTAATAGCAGAACATCGCATTTACAGGTGATAAAATTTATACCCCTGATACTTTTTTCAAGTAGGGTTGACTCTATGCTTTATAACAATAAAAACAAGGGGGCTAAGCGAAGTAGCACTCTCAACACCCCAGCAAACCCATTTAGTGATGACTGGCATACGTAGCTAGGCCACTTGGGCTGGGATTGCCGTATTTCGCTTTCGGTGGCATCATTTCGATTTTAATCCTTACTCGAAGTCCCGATTTACCACGAAGGCATGTTATTAGTACCCTGATACATTAAGTTAAAAATTACCTTTAAGGGGTCTCCGTCAAATATTGAATGATGTTGTAGCAAAAGGGTTCACATTTCTGTAAGGCCGAGTAAAGGTATTCTTAACCTTCCTTCAAGAACATTTTTTATGTGCGTGCAGAAAAAAATGACTAATCCTTTAATCCTGCTTTCTTTATGGTAGAAAAATGCGTGCCCCTAAAATTTCACTAATTGGAGTTGTATTACTTATTTATTAAATTCGTTAGGTGCTTCCTTAAGATAACATAAAGGGGTTTATTATTAAGTTTAGTAATATTGATTTAGTAATTAACTTTTTTATTATAAAACAAATTATATCTAAACATGCTTGCGTACGCCGGGATTATTAAATAATGTTTTCTTTTTCTTATCGAAGAGCAAGCTACGTTTGGTCATTCGAATGGCTAACACTTCAAACTATAATTTTTTCCACCTTTTATATTTAGCGAGCATCATATCCCAGAGTTATGTAATATAGACACAGTAACTTACATTAAAATAGTTTAGCAACTGTTTGGGTATTGTCTAGTAAGTAAAATGGATCTGGCAAGTAACTAAAGTTGAAGGCATTATAAGATTCATACCCACATTTATTAAAGTTTTCCTTAAATGAAATATATTTCTTTAAGTATTTTCTCATATTTTCTAAGGTCTAATTCATAACTAATATATAATTTACCCTTAAGTACTCCTCCGTTTAATTCAATTTACTCTAGGCTGATTTTAGTTATAATTTCTGTGTTTACTTTAAGGATTTCCTACTGTACCTTTAGATTTGTAATATATCTTTTAACTATAAGTACCCAATCATCTGTCTATTTTATATCTCTTAGTACCTTTTTAGCTATAGTCACGATCCTAAATTCTAATCTAGCATTGATCATAGTTTATTCTTAAAGATACAATAGATTTTTATTCTTATTAGTGTGAAACAATAAATTTTTATAAGGAGTCGCACACTTATGTATTAAATGAAGCATCTAAAGTTGTCCGTCCTAGACTACACCTTTAAATATTAGATAACTGCATTATAATACCTTGAGTGTCATAAAAACTTAGTTACTTAAGTGTGTCCATTAACATATTCGCGAATAAGTATTAATACCTGTTAGAGCAGTAACAAAATTGATCAAAGTTTGTCATCTAGAGATTTTAAAGTTATTTCATATAAAATAACATAAATTGAATATCATTTAGTTATTTTTAAATATATATTGAATAAGGTAAAAGTATTTTTTTGCGGAAGTCGTAAAATTTTATCTTTTCTTTCTTGCATATTCAGATTGCGAAATTTTCTAACAACAAGAAAGATCGAATTTTAATTCTCAACGATCAGGTTTTGTACTTTTTTTTGTAAAAAAAATCTAAACGCCATGAAATCTATCGCTCAAACATTAACCATTAAGATGGCTTTTAAAACTCGAGTCTCGGGGAACCCGAAGGGCCTGGACAAAAATCTTAGTCAAAACTTTTTCTGCGTTCTGATCACGCACAAATAAATATATGGATTATGATTTTAAAGAAAACATAATATATACCAGTTGTTTACCCACCCCCCCTTTCATACCTTAAAATAATGTATTAAGGAAGCTGAGTTTTTAAATAAAAAAATCCTTTTTACATACTAAGTATTATCATTTACTTTAAAAAGGGAATAGGCTTGCGACAACAAAGGGGCTTTTTATATAAAGCTAAATAGCCTTATATATAACAGAGCTATGATAAACATATTAAAAAAGTCTATTATTGTTACCGTACCAGCATTACGACCTTATATCTCTCTTTCATAACTAGAAATAGTTTATCTTGTCAGTCTCATTACTATCACTACCAGAAAGCTGGCAACATTAACACTAATTTTCAATTGAATAATAGTTTGTAGTAAATTCTTTTTTGTTGGTGTGGAGCAAGTAATTTTTATTTTTATAAAGTTATATATACAATCGCCTAATAAAAATAAAATATAGGAGCCCGCACTTCTGCTAGTGAGGGGCTCATCAAAAAAAAAATATAGCCTCTTTGGCATTATCTATTGCTATCATAGTAGCACAAAACAGTATAAAAAAGTCATGTTTGAAGCTATAATTTCTAGTACTTAAGGTTTGGACATATAAACTTTTCGATAGTTTTAGAGGGCAGGTGGCCATACTTCTGTGTAATAGGTATGCTGCAGACCCCCAAAAAAGCCAATTACAATATTAAAAATAATAGACTATTTTTAATTACTTTAGTAGGCGCAGCTTGCTTCGCATACAACTACTGGGATACGCAAAGCTTTAGCGCTATAGCTAAGCAGGTATCTCCCTAAAGCTCTTGTACACTGAGCCACAAGGGGCGCAGCCTGCATCCTAGATTCAACCTAAGATCTAATATTAGAATTATTATACTCTGGCGATTGAGCTAATTGAACTAAAAAGTGTTTATGTAACAAGCAATATTGGTCTAACCTGCTATTCATTATCAAGAGCAGAATATAAAAATTCTAAACTCTAAGTAAACGCTTGCTATCTTGCCGTATTTTTTTTGTTCATAGACCCAGTGACGATATACAAGCTAAAGTCTTATTAATTTTTGTTTTGTAAGTAAAACTTAACAAATGCGTGAGGTGTAGGGTGGCCTTGTTAAGCCTTCATTCAACTACGTGTAAACAATCTGTTTAAGTTAGCTTGTAGTATATTCTTGATATTGAACCTGGTGTAATCAAAGTTCTTCTACACTACTTTTACCTCTACTTAATTTTTTTGTAAACAATGTCAAGAATAATCAAGCGGCCAACTTACACTTACAACTAGAATCCCGCTACACTACTAAATTCAAATTTCATCCTGAAACAATGCATAGGATAGCTCTAATCTTCTAGGGCAGTTAATCCTTTAAGGATTTTATATCTTATTTCAATAACCCATCTGTGCATATTTCACTTGCAGTAAATATGAAAAAAGGGTAGGTAACCCCTTTTTTTTGCAATTAGAAGGTAAAAGGCTATTTATCCTTTATATAGATTATCTGGTATCTATAATATTTTTTACAAAGCTTATAGCGTCTAAAATGGGTAAATCTTTTTACAATAGATTACTACCGTCCTTAGCACTTCTTAATAAACACTTGCCTTTCGCAGCCTATTGGAAACGATAACCCCCTGTCATCTTAAAATTTAGCTAAAGATTTATTCAACTTAGTTTTACTGTTCATAAGGATTAGTCGGAAACCTTTTCTAATCTTTTATTCGAGTATGTGCATTAAATTCGTTTAGTTTTTTCCTATTTTAAGAGAAATGGGATTAAAATCGGCCTGTTTCTTTTAGGGATTTATTTTCTCTTAAATCAACGCAGGACCTTTGTGAAAAAATTTTTTATATTTCCTTGCTACGCGAGCTTAATTTTCTAGCCTACAAAAAATTCAGAAATAAAGATTCTAAGTCTATCTTAGTAACTTTACTGTAAAAACGGTTACTTTTCTACGGAATTCAGATATAAGTTTTAAACTCTTGGGTCTTTAATCCCCGTACTAGATTCCCGACGCCAGAGGTTTTTTAAATTTATAACAGGTTTATATAAAAATTAAAAATATGTGTTGTGATTTACAGATAATATATTCTTTTATGTGTACCTTCTATTACCATAACCTATAAATAATGAAGTCTTGGCTGGTCTTACACAAGAAAATTGATTGAGCGATTTGCGCCTTCCATTACTTCAAAATAGAAGATTTAGATATATAACTATTAATCGGGTAAATATCAAAAAGGAAGTATTAAGGGGGCTTTTAGCTATAACTCAAATACGTAAACCTACCGTATATACCGGGTTAACCGCTATTTATTATAAGTAAAATCCACCTTATTTTATTATGCGAGGCTTCGCTCATAATAGTTTCTCTATAAAAAGATTGTTAAATAAGAGGGATGGGGTGTCAATTTACATAGTCCAATTTGTACGAACAATATATGGTTAGTTAAGTTTAACAGTAATTTAAAGTTTATTATTCATTTTACTTGTTTTTTTTCTTGCATATTTTTCTAGCTATTGCCCTTACAAGGCATAGAAAAATAAACGCTCCAAAACAATCGTCATCAATATTTGGATCTTGTCCGGCGAGATCAATATTATTTGTGTTTTGTAGTAAATGGGTGCAAGGCCAGGATATTTGTAAAAATATTTTCGTGCGCAAGCTTATCCCTCGTTTATGAGCACTCACAAACGCCATATTATTAAATAGTTTATAAAACGCTAAATGATAATATGGTGAGATAAGTCACAAGATGTCATTAACATGATCACCTATGTTATTAGGACTATTTCTTTTACTTTTACAGATTACAACACGTAATAGCCTCTGGGGATCCTACTTGAAAAAATATGAGATTGGGCGCCCATTTTATTGTCAGGTTTTCGCTGCTAAATTGTCTAATTATGACTGCCTAATTTATAGCGGTTTCTAGCATATAGGTTGTTAGTTTCATATCACTATAAAATAAGGCCTACGTGTGGCCCCTAAAAAAGTGGTTGATGGGAATCAAAATGTAAGATTAAACAACTATAAATAAAAGTCAAAAATTGCTGTCTTAGATAAGATAAATCATAATTAGACCTATAAGATTTTTAGGAATTCAGAAATATCGCCCTGAAACTTGCAAATACGCTCACTACTTAAAACGTAGTTGGAAATGCAAAGATATTTAAATGTAGCCGTTTAAATATATATGTTTCAATAATTAATCTTTTGGATGTTGCGGCAATCCATGCTTGTAGGTCCAACCAGTATAAGCTAGCCCCTAAAGAGTGTTGGAGGGATTGCTGCAGGCCTTCTATAGTTTCTCTAAACAATGTGCATGTATACCTACCCCCTGGGTATGTTTCCTAATGTTAAAGGAGGGATAACCACACCGTAAAATTGTATCCTTGTTTTTAACTTTTTTTTCGCTTAATTTCTCACGTTATTATGAATTTTTAATTATATTTCCCAGGTTGTTATAATTAATTGTTTTCTTCTTAGATTTATATCTTACTTTTTATTAATAGCATGTATGTATGTTTACACCTCAAACAGGCCAGAATTAAGTTATTTATTGAACTTTATTTAAATATAACTTATCTAAGGTTTACATAAACAAGTAATTTAGATTAAACTTCATGAGCCACAAAGACCAACTTCAAGCCCATCTCTTATTTTTGAGTATGGGACAATCTTAAGGAGTATTTGTTTATGGACCTTTTTTAAAAGAAAAATATAGTAGTACCTCACTTGAAGAAAAAATATTAGCAACCATACTTATCTTTTTAAACCCCAGGATAATAGTAACCTTTCAGGTAACCCCTTTATAGGCGTCCGGTACCCGTATTTCAACTATCTTTCTATTCTCTCAGTCAAATACTTTAAAATCAAGAGCCTGCGCAAAGCTAGGAGAACCTCACCAGTCCTAAGACCTTAATTGTCTTGACAAATAAGTTATCAACTTTTGCTCACGAAGGCCGCCCTTACACCTGAAAAACCCGCTTCTAATAGATTTACCATAAAACTTTTAAGATATTTTGAGGTACACTTTACGGCGTAGCTCTACTAAAAAAAAATATATTTTTTTGCTGCATAGCACCCGAATGTAACCCCCCCCTCAATTTCTTTTTATCCCACACGTTCCCCGATCCATATTTCTTCAGGATAAGGATAACTTACTTATTTTTTTAGAGCCTGTAAGGCTTGATTTTAGTTATCTTTAATTGCGACTTTTTAAAGGATTGGAAAAATTAAGACTTTTTATTATGCTTTCTATAATATCTTTTCACGATAATTAGTTTCCACTCAGGGAAAAATTTTTTCTTTTCCTCTTTTGATATTATTTATGCTCTTGGTTTAAAATTTTTTTTCTGATTCTTGAAGCTTTATTTCAAAACTCTACTTTTTTATCTAATTGTATCTTTTCAAAGATAAATCCTTGGTCTTTGTTCTATAATTTATATTGTGTTTCATTTTTACTAGAGCTTTAATAATTTGGTGGGCCGTAAGCTCAGAACAATCAACTATTTAAATTCCATATTGTATGAATTTATCCAAGGTTGTAATTTTTAATGATAATTTTTGTTTACCTCTGAAGCTTTTTTTTTTTTCCCTCTTTTTAAGATCATTGTGTCAAAAATAGAATCATTAAGTGTTTTTGGTTGGTTTTTAGGGGTTTAATTATTATGAAAACCTTCTGCTATAATCATATTTTAAAATTTTTATTACTCATATCATATCTCAACTTAAATGAATTAAATAACTTATTAGTAAAAACAAACAGACATTACCATCAGTAAGTTAAATATATAAATAACGATAGCCAACTAAAATAAATGTATTTAAAGGATAATTAAAATTCTAAAGTGTTTTTTGCACTTGAATCCCTTATTTTTTGATAAAATCATGAGTTTATAATAATCTAATCAGATATTATAGCGATAGTCGAACAAATTTGAATTAGATTATATAAAATTAATAAGCTATCACTACTATACCTTACTTATAAGTATACAAAATAGCAGCCTAATTACAAAACATTAAGGAGATCTTATTTGTAATTTTATGTACTGATTCCCTGCGTAGCCATTGCGAGGAGGTGCTTCACTAAGGGGTGCTTCGCGAGGAATATGAAAAAAATCGCGCCAGCACTATAATTGATACAATCTTAAAAAAATCCTTGTCTTACGGAGTCGAAGCAGAAAGCCCCGTAGAATTTCATTTTTTGTTACTATTTCCCTATGCGTGTCCAGGAGGTCCCAAGTAAGGGCTTGCCGCCCTTTACAAGAAAAAAATTATAAGCGCAGCAATAATATCACTATAAGATATGTCGTAAACTATTTAGTTATTAAGTGGACAGTTTTGCAAGCGAAAACCAAGATAAACATCATGAGCTTTGGCATATTGAAAAAAAAATAGCACATCTACCGATAAAATGATCATAACTACTGATATCATGAATATAACTGGGCAAATGCCCCCTTTTTTTATTTGGGACTATCTCTTCATTTAAAGAAGCGTCGCCCCGGTGAACACACGCAATTTTTGAAATAAAAGAAACTTAGTTCAAAAGGATTTTCTGATTGAATTTCTTTTTAACTAAATACAATCTTGAAGAAAAATTTTCATATTTCAATATGATCAAATGTTTGAAAATTTTTTATAATCACGGATAAGGATTATAAAATTTTTTTATTAAAACTAACTCTATAAAAACTCTTTATAATCCGGAGTAAACTCTATTTACCAATAAAAAAACTATAACTTAACATGTCTGGCTTTACTGGATGAAATTAAAGTTATAATATTTGAATTTTTAATATTTTTGTGTATATGGGCTTTACAATAGGTATTTAAATCAGTTAAAGGTAATTTAGAATGTAAAATTAATTACATCTTTAACTTGTAGTTACATTAATTCTTTTAAAATTAATACTTAAGCAAACTAAGAACCTCTTGCATCAATTAACTCCTGAAAAATAAGAATTCATTAACTTTAGAACATTTATATAAGTTTTAATGAACTTAAGGATACAAAATACCACAGCTTTTTCTACAAACTATACAACAATAATCACTAATTTAATGACCATTTAATTATTAACAAATAAATCAATATTTTCAATTGAAGATACATATAGTAGAATCAAAAATTAGTTTTTTATGATTGAGATATATTTTTACCGCATATGTAAGGTTTTGAATACGTGTTAAAATTCTAAACACTCCTATTATGCAATCCTTTTTTCGCAATGAGCTTTTTTAAAATCTAATTTTTTTAGAAGAAAATTTTCCTTAAATCAAAAATTTACTTTGTGCAATCCTATTAATCCCGGGCTAACCTGTAATAAAATTGTATATTGCATATCCTTTATTATTTAGTATCAAAATACCTTTTTTGTCGCGTTGGTTCCAGCGCGGAGCTTTATGTTTTCTTTGTGTATGTCCACGCTTCGCTGGTTCAGATGTAATTTATGTATTATTATAAATAATAAAAAAATTGTAAGTAAAATATTGAAGAAAAGGCGAATAAAGATTGACGTATAGTCTGCGAGAATGCTTTATAGGTCTTCTCGCTGATTTGTTTTAATATACTTAGTTTTTAGTATTTAAGATATAGTATATATCATTTTCATCTTTTAATAGAAGATTAAAAGCTCCCCTTAGATCCTTAGTTGATAATACGTAGATTAATTATTATAAATAGGTAAATAATTAACTTCGTATTAATTATAGTTCCCACATAAATAGTCAATTGCAGGAATAAGAAAAAGTACTCAGGCCCATTTGACAAACTGACGTAGTAGGTTCAGTTAATGGTTCTCAAATATTTAATAAACCACATGCTCACGCAGTGGCATCGCGACTATACTATCTAATGATCTTTAATAAAAACTTTCGATTGCTACCGTTAGTCTTTCTCGGTCCTACTCGGATAATAAATGTGAACCTTTACTTACCTTTGGAAGTTTCCCACGGTATTACCTTAAAAGGGTAAGGGTCTATTTTAATACTACCCCCTTATTCTTTTTTCCGCCATTAAGAAAAACGAGTATAGCTTCCACCGTTTAGCAAACATAATATAATGTTTTATCGGAAAGAACGTATGGAATTTTTCACCGGTGACAATGAACCACACGGCACTTACTTAGAAGAATTTTTTTGAATTTTTCTAAAGACTCGAACTTTTCTCCTAAAAAGGATAGTTAGTACAACGGTTGGCCACTATTTTAGGCTAATGCCCTTTCCTGTATACCTTCTAATAAATAGCAGATTATCATAAGGGTTACCGAACTATATGATGTACTTGTAAAATGTCTGTTTAATATAATCCATTTAAAATAAACGTCGTAATTTTTCCTAATTGAGAAAGGAATTTGCCTTCGATGTACGAATAGAAAAACAACCCTTCCGCTTCTCATAAACCCGATAATCAAAGACGTTAAGCAAGAGGTAGCCCTTAAGAATTTAAGCATTTATAATAGCACTCATTGCCTCTTTTAAGATTTAGAAACTTTTGTGGATAACTATTTTCTACTCAGAGTTTTAGTAAACATGTTTTTTAAATATGCAAGTTGAAAAGATTTTTCTTTGGAGGTTTACCGGAGGAATAAATATTCAAATTATTTTTTTATATTTCAATCATTGTTTTTCCTTTGTATTTACAACTCAAAATGTAAACATCAGCCACTTTCCCAGTAAATCTTATAGTTCCACCTACTACTTTTGCAATCTCAACAAGCTAAATTACAATTGAGATCTTTAGTTAGATAATTTTATATGACCTAGTCTGTATTGTAAAGGCCTGTTACGTAAATGGTTTGTTTGAATTACTACCGTCACCGACCCCATTTAGGCCCTAACTAAAACATTTTTTAATAGTTGTGTTAACTATTATTTTATCACCATCACTTATAACTGCAATTTATAAACCTAAGTGACTTAGAATTTGGCTTATCTGTCTTGATCATACAAACTATACTGTATACTAAATCCTAAAATGTAAACTGTATCGTGGGATTGCTATATTCCTAGTAAGCATAGTCAACAAACTCACCTTACGAATTAACAAGATTAAATTAATTAAATCTTTTTCATAACTAAATAGAATATTTTTGTCTATTTCTTTATTTATCCACTTTTCTTATAGAGCTTGACTTTTAAGTTTAGAGTATTCTAAGCAGCTGGCTGCTTACTTTTCATCGTACTTCTTATAAAAGTTGGATATCCGCATCGTAAACGAATATCGACTTTTTTATAAGGCTATTTTGGTTTATGGTTATCTTTTATTTTTTACAATTAATTAGAATTTCAGTTTTTATATTAGGTAGATCTCCAATAATTATTCGGGAATAGGTCAAATACCTTTCGACCTCTAAGTAAATTTTTAATTTTCTTTAATCACATCTACTTAATGATAGCGTGATTGATTTTAATTAATTTGGAATAAAAGTTAGTAAGTGGATGAAATATTACTAAATAACTCTCTATAAGAAATCTATATACATAATATTGGATATTGGCCAAGACCTAGGCTTCTATTCTTCTTCCCTTTTACTCTTCTTAAAGATGGTTTTTATGCAAGCAATAAAACAGGATTATTTTTCTCTGTTAAACGTTCAACTTTATTAGATCCTTTATGGTTTGTAAAAGATGTACATTTATTTTAGCCTAAAAGAGATAACGAGTTTTTTTTAGTTCTTCTGTATGTACATAACCCTCGAGGGAATAACCTGTTTCGTACATTATAGTAAGGAAACTCATTTGTTATAATAGAAAGTGCTTCTCTATTATTAAGTTTTTAAAATGTACCATATGTAATATTCAAAAGTGAGAAATTTATCTTTATCGTATTTAAGCTATAACTCGTTTATTAGTAAGGCATATTAGAGTTTTGCTCTTATTTAAAAAGGAGTATTATGATAGTATTTTAATTCTATAGCTAAATTGTATAGAGCTCCTATGATATA